>CM029376.1:4470492-4580492 GCA_017165825.1 Hepsetus odoe
ATATATATATATACTGTACAATGCAAACATCTTGAGGCAGCTCTCATGTCTTCATGTTTTACTGATGCCTAAAATATCTAATCTTTGGATTAGAATAAATGAATAAATGGACAAAATGGGAACAAATGTTTTACTGAGACAGACTGCAAAGTGTCTAAAGATACAAGGTTCAAAGATACAGACAATATAAAAAAACAATCCTCTGAAACTGGTTGAAAATGAGAGCCAAAAACTGTCCATCAGGAAGCTTGGAGAACTGTTCCTCAACTATACCTTAAAATAAATTAAAATGGAAAATGAACAGAATAGTCAGGATCTTAGAGAAATAGCTATATATGGTGTCTGAAGACTTTTTTTTTCTCTTGACTTAGACATTTCTTATCCTGTTAGGTGAGAATTATACCAATTTCTTGACATGGTATTGATTTTCCTTCCACTAACCTTGTGTTTGGTGTCCAAGCGGAACACAGTATTGGCCTTTTTCCACTCGGGAGTCAAACAGAGCATGAAGAGTAACCATTCCAGTGGCATTTCCACACAAACCTTTATAAACATCGATTGGTTCTAAATATTGGTTTCTGGAGGGCCACCTCGTCCTGCAATATTTCAATCAAAAAAAAAAAAAAAATCAAATGAATGTGCCTATAGATTTTTCTGATAATCAGATGCAGGAAATGATTTTCAATCGAGAACAATTACAGTGTCGACTTTCAGACGATGGTATGTATTTGTGTGATGTCCATTGCTGAACCAATGTCCAGTTTTTTCTGTGTTATTTCAATAGTACTGCCATGGGAACCATTTGGATCTTCAGTAAAAAAGAGGCCGATGTCCTGCCAGGTTGACAGCTGAAGGGTGTCTGTATGTGACCGGTCTAAGAGACATGATTGAAGGCTGGGACACTTTGACTGACTGCCTAAATCACCAGCCCTCAATCTCAGATCTCAATTTGAAACAGCGGGTGAAATGCTAAAATAGCCACACTCACACTCAGGCTGAAATGTGTTTATGGAAGATCCGACTACAATGGATTGAAACTCAAGAGGCTGCTGTGATAATTATGATTGATTCCATTATTAAGGCAATTTTTCCTTCCATGAAATAATGCATTTTAAAGTTTGGACGTGTCTGTCAAAAGAAATAAATTCTCAACCCATTCGTCTAAATTTATTTTAACCAGGGTTGCAGTGAGTACTGGATCCTATCAGAGCACTTAATGGGTGAGAAATGGAGAAGCCCTCTGGACAGGTCAACACCAACAGGCAATTTAGCATCTCCAATCCACCTTCGATTGATTTTATATCTTTGGACTGTGGAAGGAAATGCAAACATGAGGGAAACGTACAAACCCCTCAAAGAAAGGACCAGGAAAAACCATAGAACCTTCTTCCTGTGAAGCAACAAAGCTTCACTAACTGCCACACAGCCTTCACCCTTTAAAATCAAATCGATTACATTTACGGCATTTAGCAGACACTCTTATGCAGAGCAACTTCCATGTCCTGATTACAGGGACAGTCCCCCTGGAGACACTCAGGGTTAAGGGTCTTGCTCAGGGACCCAGTGGTGGTAGTGCTAGAGGTGGGATTCAAACCTGGGACTACTTGAGCCATAGGTCCATAGGCAAGTACCCACCACTAGACCACCACAAACAAAGTGTCTACCTTAAGACATGAAGCAGTGAAGAAACAGGTGTAGATGATTCCAGATGATCAGGTGAGCTTACTGGTGATGCTGAACGCTGAGTGGTTGGAACCCCTTTATCTAGAACCTTGTATCTTTAGGTACTTTGCAGCCTGGAGCGCTAAAATATTTGTTCCAATTTCTTTCATTTAAAGATATCAAGATGTCTGAAATGGTATTTTTGCACCAACAAGGTGATTCCTCATTAACATATAAGAACTTTACTGGAACATTACTGTATGTCAGCATGTAACAGCTTTTCAAGCACAATTTATAAGCAGAACCAAACACTGAAGCAGAAGAGCATAACAATTAATGTAAACGAAGCTTATGCCCCCCTGCTTGAGCTCTAAATATATTTGATTTACCAGATCTGAGATTTTCTTTTATGCCCATTAACAGCCTAAGTTAAACATGTTAATAGACTTCACTAATAGTCACAATGGCAAAATATACTTTTAAATATATGCATTTCACAACGTAACATTCTAAAAGCTTGCAGAGGTTGTGCTTTAGAAAACGAGATGATGGATGTGCTTTGCCTGGGGTTCACTCTTACCTCACTCAGCCATCTCTCTGTTAGAACCTCACACATAGCAATCAACTGATGTTTTAGGGGATAATGTGACATTTGCATGCAAATGCATGTGGGGCCAGTCCAGTGCCTTGAAATAAATAAACTCAGAGACTGGGGATCATGTGGCAATAAAGGGTGTGCACGCTTGGTAAATGTGATGTAAAGACAGTTACTTTGAGCAATGCCAGTGGCTCCTGCAGGATCCAACACTGGGAATGACTTGTTTACCACACTCATCTTTAACACAATGCATGCTCTTGAGAAGCTTGTCAGGATCTTATTATGTCTCCTTCTAGTACTAAACAACGGTAAAAGGAGAAATATTATGTAATAAATGTTTAAAGCATCTGCAGCCATCTTTTTAAAAAGCAGCTGTGAAGAGTGAAACGAACACTTGAAATGCCTCTGAAAATGCAGGCTGAAAGTGGGTTGTAAAAATAGATGTAGTCAAATCACACTCTTGAATATAAGGATGCCAAGCCATGCTGTTAAACAAAGTTTCAGAAAAAAAATATAATGATGTTTGCTGATGATATTGTGATCTGTAGCGAGAGTAGGGAGCAGCTTGAGGAGAACCTGGAGATGGAGATATGCTCTAGAAAGGAGAGGAATGAAGGTGAGTAGGACAAAGACAGAATACATGAGTGTGAATGAAAGGGAGGAAAGTGGCGTGGTTAGGATGCAGGGAGCAAAGGTGACAAAGGTGGAGGAGTTTAAATACTTGGGAACAGTTCAACAGTTCAGAGTAACGGCTTGTGTGGAAGAGAGGTGAAGAAGAAAGTGCAAGGTGAAAGGGGTGGAGAAGAGTGGCTGGAGTGATTTGTGAGATATGGGTACCAGCAAGTGTGTAAGGTAACGTTTGCAGGACGGTAGTGAGACCAGCTATGTTGTACAGGTTGGAGACGGTGGTACTGATGAAAATACAGGAGGCGGAGCTGGAGTTGTCAGAGTTAAAGATGCTGAGATTTTCGTTGGGTGTGACGAGGATGGACAGGATAAGAAATGAGTATATTAGAGGTACAGATCAGGTTAGATGTTTTGGAGACAAAGTTAGAGAAGCAAGGTTGCATTGGTTTGGACATGTCCAGAGGAGAGACGAGAATTATATTGGGAGGAGGATGTTGAAGATGGAGCTGCCAGGAAAGAGGAGAAGAAGAAGACCAAAGAGGAGGTTTATGGACGTGGTGAGAGAGGACATGCAGGTGGTCGGTTTGAAGGAGGAAGATACAAAGGACAGGAATAAATGGAAACAGATGATCCGCTGTGGCGACCACTAAACGGGAGCAGCCGAAAGAAGAAGAAAATAAAACCAACTTTACTGTTTGTCCAGCAGTGAGAGAATGAATCTGTGCAGCTACAGATGAATATTCAGGCCTACTTGCCAGCAGTCCCACTAATATCAGATGGTAAATGGTAGCACTGAATCATATTAACGTGGGGAGGGTGTCAGTATTCCTGCACTGCTTGCTGATGTTTGACTGCAGACAGTTTAAACCTCAGATCTTTCTCAGCAGCATCCAGCCTTTGACCATCGTTAGTCTGAAAAGATGTCACATCAGAGAAACCAGCCTTGACCTAGTATGGTGTTGCTAAAAGCTTCAGTTAGTTTTCTAAATATATTATTGTTCCATTTCCACCATGAGAGTTTTCTACCCTGTAGAGACAGTCTGCAATGTCTTTTACATCATGTCAAAGACAGATTAAATAGATTGATATCTACAAAAAAAGTGAAAGTGACAACCCAGTCATAGCACAGCACACAGTGAACCACAACGAAATTGGACCTCTGTATTTAACCCATGCACTGAAACACCGTGCAGCAGGGGGCAGCTATTGCAAGCACCCAGGGAGCAGTGATGGGGACAGTACCTTGCTCAAGGGTACCTCAAGGCAACCTACATGTTAGGAGTTTGAACCCACAATCTTCCAATCCTGTGGCCAACTCCCTAACCAATAGACCACCGCTGCCCCAACTACACATTCAAGCAAAGAATCAAAGAATCATTTAATTTCAAACCGTACAAGAACAGGCCACAGAGAGATGTGTAGAAGGGTTGGTTCACAAGCTCTTATCCAGAGTGACCCCCATTTCCTGATTACACTGAGCAACCCTGGAGCAATCTGGGGTTGAGGGTTTTGCATCGGGAACCCAATGGTGGTACCCAAAGGTGAGATTCATACCTGCAACCTGTTGGTAGAATCAGACATGAAAGCCAGGAGCTTTTAAGGAAATGTAGCTTGAAAGTATTAAAATCTGAGACCACTCTTAATTTTGGGAAATCAGTTCAAGTAACACACAGGATATGCAGGTGAAAGTGTGTGCTTATTTTTTCATCCTTGGGATGTAAGTACTGACCCAGTGGCCTGCCCATTTCAGAATCTCCGAATAGAGTAAGCAACATTTATTTTTGTTTTTAAAAATAGCACCATTTTCTCATCTCACATTTATATTGCTGGCAAATTCATTGTTGGCTTCAAAATAAAGTGGCTTTTTGGGGTGAAGTTGGCAAAGTTTTAGACTAGAGTTTGGCCTGATGCTTGAGTAAACATACAGTATGTGCAGTGTTTGAACCAAAAAAGCCCCCTTTTCATAACCTCAAAAACTGGTCAGCAACCAAGCTGTACCAATCTATTTTTGTAGGCAGAGTACATCTGTCTCTCTGAAAGGTTGACTGAGGGCCATTTTGGCTCATTAGTTTGGAAGGGAAAAGCACAACTCTTTCTTTCTTCTGAGCAGGGATGAGCCTCTGCTGGCAGCCATTCCTTTACATCGTTTATTAAGTGTTCCGTTCAAGGTCTGAAAATCTTGCCTTTAGGCAAAATTAGATTTCATCCTTGTTAAAACAACATTTGTTAATTAAGATATTCACAGCTTATACTAGATGTCCTATTAGAGACAGCTGAAAGAGAATATGGTGTAAAAGAATCAATGGCTAGACTTTGTTCTCTTAAGAAGGTTTGTCTCTGAAAAGCGATGGTTCTTCTCATCACTGTGGTGCAGCTGAACAACATTTATTCTTCTTATTATTACTCCCATAGATTTAACATGAGTAGGTGCTGGTTTCTGAGGTCCAAGAATGATAAGATTGACAAATACACTTGGATGTCTGACCTGCTGTGAATGAGAATGAAACAGAAATGAAATTGTGTCTCAGTTGCATATGGGGACCTGTCCGTAAGGTGGTGTTTCACCACCATCGAACCCACCTGCCCTGTGAGAGCTGGGATTGGCTCCCTAATTAAGACAAGCTAAGTAAAAGAGTGATGAAAGTGACAACACTTGTCATTGCGAGGTCACAGCACAGCACACATGAACCACAACGAAATTGGACCTCTGCATTTAACCCATGCACACTCAAACCCGTGCAGCAGTGGGCAGCTATTGAAAGCACCCGGGGAGCAGTGACAGGGATGGCACCTTGCTCAAGGGTACCTCAGGGCAACCTCGGGAAGGGGTTTGAACCCCTGATCCTCCGGCTAACGCCCTAACCAGTAGGCCACCGCTGCCGTGAATGAGGGTGGTCTTTTAAATAAATAAGACAATCAGGTGTGATTGGTGCCATTTTTAAAACTGTGAATCCAGCAAACTTATGGAATTTAACATATGCTCTTATCCAGAGCAACTTACATGTCTTAATTACAGGGACAGTCCCCCCTGGAACAGCTCAGGAGCCCAGTGGTGGTTGTGCAAGAGGTGGGATTTGAACCTGGGACCGCTTGAACCATTGGCCCATAGGCAAGTACCCTACCACTAGACTACCACCCGAGAGTGATATAGAGAGTGATAATACAGTTTAGACTCCAACAATCCACATTCAGGCAGGATGTGTACAAAGGGAAGAAATAAAAGGCCATTGTTACTCTCCCTAGGAGTGGTTGACCAAGAAAGTGAAAGTGACTATTCCTGTCATTGTGAGTACATGGCGCAGTGAACCACAACAGAATTATACCTCTGCTTTCTACACATGCAGCAGCTATTGAAAGCACTCTGGGAGCAGTGATTGGGACGGTACCTTGCTCAAGGGTAGCTCAGGGCAACCTACTGGTAAGGGAATCGAACCCACAATCTTCTGATCAGGGGGGTCTAATCCCTAACCACTAGGCCACCACTGCCCCTAGGAGACCATTTGACCCCGTTTGACCCCAACAAGAAAGATAACTCCCAGAGCAAGAGCTGTAATAGTTTATAACATCACGGGGAAACTCCAAGCAGCCAAAGGCTTCTTTCACACTTAATAATGTTGGAGGTTATGATTCCCCTTTCAGAAGAACTGAAAAGTAATGGTATAGATGGTAAGGCTGCAAGGGCCACTGCTCCCAAGTGAAAGTGCCTATTTGTTATTGTGATGACACAGCACAGCTGAAGAAAACACCTACAGGGTAACGTTGGGCAGCTATATCCAGCATATATCTGAGACTCAAACCCACAACCTTCTAATTACGGGGCCTAATTACTGGTCCGCTTTTGCCCCAGCTGCTGTCCAAAAACAGCATCTATAGTAACCCATCCACTACTGCTAGAATATTCATTTAGATTTTGTTCATTAGATCTGTCCAATCAGATATGATCGAGCAATGAAAACTCTGATTGGTGAACACTCTTGGAATGGAATGTGCCATCTTTAAAACATGGTTTTGACAGTGTTAGGATTAAAAATTAGTTTGACATTTTATTTCATATAAAATAAATGCTGAGCATTCAGTCATTAGTAGTGAAAGTCCAAACACAATATTATCCAGGTAATTTATTTTCTGTTAAATAGTGCATTTGTCCTAATGTGCTAAGCTCTGGCTACTGTCTCTTAGCAGTTGTGCTGTGATGAATGAGGAGGTCAGAACTAAAGCTACTGGGAAAAGCTGCCTGACACACTCCATTGAGCCAGTATGCCATCAGAGGGCTTTTTGTAAAGAATACTTATATGCAAATAAAGCTTTCTGTTAGTGAGCTATCCGATGACTGGAATGGGGGGGGATAGATAGATAAATAGAAAGATGGATAGATAGATACATACATACATACATACATACATGTGTTCTCTATTGTGTTTCACAAGCTAGTATTTTGCACATCTAGTTGTATTTCCAGATGTGCTTTCTGTGCATCCTTTTACTCTCATGAAACAATAACCAGCTCCAAAATCACTGTCAGTCTTTATATTCTAGACGTTTGCCCTCTGAGTGATCCGCTTCTGTAGAACTGTGCCGTCAAGCTATCCGAGCAGTCACGTGTCTTCACTCAGATAATCTAATTGCAGTACCGTGCAAAATCCTTGAGTCATCCTTCAATATTTTTCCTTTTGTCTTCAAAAAATCAGACTTTTATGTATTTTTAATGAAGTGTTAAGGAACAGTCCTCCAGGCTTCCTGAAGAACAAAGTTTTTAGCTTTCATTTCCAGGCCAGTTTCAGAGAATTGCTTTTTGTCTGTGATCTACGTCTGAACCATCAAGCAGAACAAAGCATCTAACTGAAGACATGAAGCAGTGAAGAAGCAGGTGCAGATGATTCCAGATGATCAGGTTATTAGTTTACTGCTGATGCTGAATGTTGAGCGGTTGGAGTTTGAGTTTGGTACTTTATAAATAAAACAAAAAATAAAATTCTTGTTGTTGGAACCCTGTTACCTATATCCCCTTGTATATTTAGGCACTTTGTTGCCTGTCCCACTTAAACAGTTGTTCCAATTTTTTTATTTATTCTCAATATGCCAAAGATAAGACAGTTTGACAGGCATTAAATAGTATTTTATTCCAACAAGCTGATCCCCTAGTGAAATAAAATAAAAAAAAAGTCTTGAAGAGTCTTGAGTGGTAACTCAAGACTCTTACCCAGTATATTAAATCTTCTTCTTCTTCTTTCGGCTGCTCCCGTTTAGGGGTCACCATAGTGGATCATTTGTTTCCATTTCTTCCGGTCATCTGCATCTTCCTCCTTCAAACTGACCACCTGCATGTCCTCTCTCACCACGTCCATAAACCTCCTCTTTGGTCTTCCTCTTTTCCTTTTTCTCGGCAGCTCCATCTTCAACATCCTCCTCCCAGTATAATCCCCGTCTCTCCTCTGGACACGTCCAAACCAGTGCAACCTTGCTTCTCTAACCTTGTCTCCAAAGTGCCCAACCTGAGGTTTCCCTCTAATATACTCATTTCTAAACAAATTTGACCAGTACATTTAATGACATGCAGTGACGACAGCACGGCATAGAGCTAACGTTTATGTTCAGACTTAGCTGGGCAGCAAACATTCTGTTTTCTTCACTTTGCTGTTGCTGCTCTTCATCTTTATAGGACAGAAAAGTCCATTCAAGCGGAAACATCCCTCTATCACAAAAAGTCACAAGGGGTTAATTAAAATTTTCCTTCATACTCTGGAAATAAATGTCACAATGTCACATTGTTTACCCCCTTTCTTTGTTTCTCTGTACCTCTGATAGTTTCTATCTGTTTTTTCTTCTTTTGGCACTTGACTCTCTGTGCTGATGGTGCTGATTAACCCTGATGTCTCAGAAGTTCAGTTTTGATAAGTTGTTTTTTTCACACTGTGATGGCAGGGGATAAAAAAAGTGATAGCGAGATGGAGAGGAGGATAGAAAGCTGCTGTGAAGAGTGAGGGAGTCTCCGAGTCTTTCTCCTGCTGTGTGTGTATCAGCTGGGGGAATTGAAGAGCAGATTGTTTTGGAGCAACTCCGCACCAGGGCAGCTGTGGGGAGGCTATTGAGCAAATCCTGAATCTCCAGATTGTCCAGCTCTCAATTCTGAACATTGGGACATGAAAGGACCTTCTGTGAGCCTAATGCCTGAACGACCTGGAGCCCTGCAGAGCCTCACAGAACTTTCTTTGTTTCCTGATGTTTATTTATGTAAATGAATCCATGTACTGCTTCACACCTGACTGTCATCATCTAACTCAACAGATGCCACATTAGAACACATAACTACCAGAACTTGAACTTTCCTGAACTTTCAGTGGCCAACTTTTGAGTACTGGGGTGTGGAGTGTTTTGTATTGTTTTCATGCTTTGGGGAATGGTTATAAAAAAAGCAAAAAAAAAAAAAAA
This sequence comes from Hepsetus odoe, assembly GCA_017165825.1. Classification (NCBI taxonomy): domain Eukaryota; kingdom Metazoa; phylum Chordata; class Actinopteri; order Characiformes; family Hepsetidae; genus Hepsetus; species Hepsetus odoe. Next base: position 4,479,809 of record CM029376.1, read on the forward strand.
AAAAAAAAAAAAGCAATGCATCCCTTGCGGTGCTGTCCCATGTGCTGTTTTGTGCTGTGCAAGTTTATCGATCTCTGAAACGGGGTATGAAGAAGCATAAAGAACCCTGTAGCTCAACAGAGTGTTGTTTGTCAGCAGGTTGCTTGTATCTTCCAGGGCATCATTTATTTAATCTTTAGTTGCCTCCACCTAAGGGGGAAGTTGATTTAAGAGCAAGATTTAGATGCCTTGTGATTATAGCCTGAGCTTGTTCCCATTTCACAACTGAACAGCTCAGTGGACACCGCAGCTGTAGAAGAGAGAAAGAAAAGTAGAGAAGGAATATGATGCCATTCACGGCAGGTTTACCTATGGGGAACTTATTCATACATTTTGGATGATGCTACTTAATTACATTAGCAAAGCTTGGGGGTGTGGAGCTGCACATGGTTAAAATTGCTACTGTCTGTCCGAGGCTCTAACTGTAAATGAGATGGTCATCAGAGCTGATGTTTGAGGACATGATCAAGTTTTGCTGAGCCAAAACCGAGATGGAACAAGTCTGGCTGCAGTAAAAGGCATTTTGCATTAAAATCAAATGTCTTTGTTCGGTGCTTCTAGAGCTTTTTTTGCTTGGAGCACTAAAAACTCCAAATCCAACCGTTTCATATCAGCTTCACATGCTAATGTAGGATTTTTTAGATTGCCTCATTAGAACCAGTCCTAGTGTTCCTCCTGACCAATTGTCAGACATGCAGATCTGACTCCAATTAAACAATTTATTATTACCACTTCATGAGTAATTTAACCCAAATTTTATCACTGCATCATCATATCCCAGCTGTTTAGTATGGACTGGGATGAGGATCTGATAATTTCCCCAAAAATAGACTTCAGTGAGAAGCTCTTCATACTCTAACATGAACTTCAGGCTCCAACATGAGCATATTTGTAAGTTTTAGAGCTTGATTAAACATATTTTTGTATAATATTTGGTCATGTAATTTAGAATTAACATTTTTTTAGATATTAAATAAGAATTTGCTTGGGTTAGGAGTCTCCCAACCTCAGTATTATAGTTTTACCAGCCAGAATACAGAATATATTTGTTTGTTGCAAGGCAAGATTTACAGATGTATAGGCTAGAAGCATGCGACTGTTTGCTTCAGGGAGTCTGAATAACACAACATCCAAATCTCATTTTATAACCCCTTGTGTTGTTTGGGAAATGATCAAAATCAAAACAAGAAATCGCATCAACAGGGCGGTGATCAGAACCTTCTGATAGGTTCTTTGGGTGGTCTACTGAGGTGTAGATGTTCAAGTTGTCAACTTTCAGAAAAATATCTGTTAAATGTAACGGAACTTTAAGATGAACATAGGAGATTATTTTAAACCCCAACCTAAACTTTATTCCTAATCTAACCCCAAACCCAACCCTAATGTTGTTGATAATGCATTTTTATCAGCAGTTGCAGCAGGTAATTAATAAGCAACTTTTGGTTACATATAATAAAATTTCCCTCCAAGCTCCTTTCCCACATGTTAGTTGGTCATCCTTCAGATGTGTAAGACTTCACTTATCTTGACCAGGGACCCTGTCTGTTCATCCTTCTGTATGCTCGATATGCTGTCATATTCTGCAGAGCGAATATGAAACATTTGGACCCTAGTATGAAGATGCAGAAATGGTCACCTATGGACCAAGAGGCCACCTCCAGCACTATCCTCATTGGGTTCCTGAGCAAAACCCTTAACCTCAGGTTGCACCAGGGGAACTGACCCTGTAGTTGTGAACTGTCCTTCTGGATAAGAGCATCTGCTAAATGTAGAAATAAGAATTTTTATTGTGACCCAAATCAAACACAAATGGTTTCCCCTCAAGTTTATGCTTTGTAAAAGCATGTAAATCAACTAAATGAAATTATTTTATGGGACAGTGTTCACAAGGGGCAGCGGTGGCCTAGTGGTTAGGGCATTGGCTGCATGATCGGAGAATCGAGGGTTCGCACCCCTTCCAGATAGGTTGCCCTGAGGTGCCCTTGAGCAAGGTACTGTCCCCGTCACGCTCCTCCCTGCGATGGGCTGGCGACCTGTCCAGGGTGTGGCCCTGTGTGAGCTGGGATGGGCTCCAGCACTCCCCCACGACCCCGCTTAGGACAAGCGACAGAAAATGACAATTCACAAACTAGGGATGCATTCCAATAAGTTTAATAAATGATGAGAATGAGTGAAAATCAAACTGGATCGTACATGTTTTCCACGTGTGAGGTTTTTTTTTTTTTTTTTGTGATGATGAAGAAAAAATTCAAGCCATTCCCATTCCTCTCATTACATAAAGATCAAACTAAAAACCGGTCATTAACGTTCCAGAAGTCCAATGACTAAATTCAATTACCCCCAAGAGCCAATGTAAATCCAATCCCATCGTAATAGAGCTAAGAGAGCTCACCTAACACTGTCAGCGATGTTAATATAAATGAATTCAGTCCAGATGCCCCAGCCTTTCCCCTGAAGGGCTAATACATAATCCTGCTAAATGAGACATTCAGGAGATCTCTGTAAGCCTACCAGAACAAAGCATGTCACATTAAGGTCAGATCCAATCTCTACAGGATAGCTTAGTGACTCATAATCAGAGCTGAAAAAGAATTAAGAAAATTACTGGGAAAGTATAGATAATGTAAATAAAAATTCAGTAAAAATTCTGTTCTGTAATTGCTGTTTTGTTTTTTTTTTTCAATTTTAATTTCATTGCAGATAATGTAAACACAAGATATCCCTTGTTTGTCTGGTCACCTTGATTTCATTCGTTATAATACAGTACATCCATTCCTGAATTCAGGCCTGCAACACGCTACAAAAAACTTAAGGCAGTGAATTTACCACTTTGTAATTTTGCCATTCCTTCTTAATACACTTAAAAGATGATGACCAAGGTAAACCAAGATACTGAACAGTTACCAAGGATTTCAGGTGTTATTTTACATTTACATTTACAGCATTTAGCAGATGCTCTTATCCAGAGCGACTTATATGTGCTAATTACAGGAACAGCCCCCTGGAGCAACTCAGGGTTAAGGGTCTTGCTCAGGGACCCAGTGGTGGTAGTGCTGGAGGTGGGATTCGAACCTGGGACCTCTTGAGGCCGAGGTCCATAGGCAAGTATCCTACCACTATTTGAAATATGCTATTTTGTACATTTGCTAGAACTCATACTGATGGTGGACACATTTTGTCACTCATTTTCAACTCATACGCATAAATGGGCAGAACGTTCGCAGAGTGTTTAATGCTGTTGCCTCACAGTGAGGTTCTGGATTTGATTCCCAGCCCGAGCAGAGCCGTGTATGTTGTCTGTGCAGGTTTCCTCCAGAAGCTCCTTTATTTTCCCACAGTCCAAAGACGGGCATGTCAGGTGGATTGGAGAAAATAAATTGGGTCCTAGGTGTAAATATTTGTCACCAATTCTGCCCTGCAATGTAATGCAATCTGTCCACGATGTTGCTACACCTTTTGTCCTGTGAGCACTGTGAAGTGAAAGTGACTATTTGGCATTGTGAAACACAGCACACAGCAAACCACAACAAAATACACTCTCCACACACAACACGTAGCAGGGGGCAGCATTGTCCAGCACCTGGGAGAAGTGTCAGGGACAGTACCTTGCTCAAGGGTACCTCTGGGCAACCTACTGGTCTATTCAAACCCACAACTTTCCAATCTTGGAGCCTAGTCCCTAAACACTAGGCCACCGCTGCCGCATGAATAGGCTTCAACATTCCCACGGATGGATGAATGTGCACATTTTCTACGTGTTCACATAAATGCTGCTTACAGAACCTTCTTTAGAGACTGACAAGCTTTCCAAAGATGCTGTCCCATCAATTCCATTAGCACTTTATTTAAGCAATATATTCTGCCTCAATGCTTTTACTTTTTAGTTGTTCATTTATTTATTGGTTTATTTTTGAGAAGCCACATCTGGCTGACTTTGGCAGTATAATTTAATTACAGGAATAATACTAGTCACTTAAATTGCAATGATGCATAAAACAGAATGTAAAATGGAGAGCAGGTCTGCAAAAAAAATCAGAGTTATGGTGCACTGGTCATTTTCCATTCATGGGTAAATAAAAGGTAAGGAAAAAAGACCAGCATTGAAATAATAAATTTCTGCATAAAAATAATACGTAAATTAGTTTAAAAGATTCCCAGGGTGTTGGAGTGAAGCACCAGCAGGTTGTTATGTTTAACTGTCAGCAAAGCTCCATCTCGACGAAAAATGGACACAGTCAGTGAGAATGAGTAGGAGGGTCGGGCAGGAAATACAGCATCTCGTTTCCTTCCATTTGTTTTCTGCTGTGGCACATTCGATACCTACTGGGAATTAGCCTGTCGATAAAAGCCCATTACAGTCTGCACGGTGGAATTGCACCTAGCATTCAATTGTCTCTGCAGCCATTTATTTTAAACCACATCGCCTCCCTTGCCTCGGAGAGAAAGGCAATAAGAAAATAAGGACAGAGAGGGCTTGTGAGCAGAACAATGAGCAAATGCAAATGGAACTCTTCCTCAATAGCAGTTTGCAGCTTTTCAGGTGTGAAATGCACAGCATGCACTGTTGTATGTATGCCAAGCTTACCCAAACATGACTGAGCAGTTTTTTCTTCCTCTCAAATGCCTGACACTCATGTATATCAGACATATTCTAATAAAACAAGCTACAACCACACAGGAGGATGCATTTTTGCTGCACAGACTGAATAGTTGGAGTACTATCATGACCTTACATACATAGCATAGTCTGTGTGTGTGGGGACAGAGCTGGAGATATATGCATTGCCTCAGTTTTATCCATATGAGAGGATGTTGTTTAAGAAGTTAGTTTAAGAAGAAATAAATAAATGAACATTCATGGATTTTAGCAACCCTTTCTGTTTAGATTAATTTTAATTTTAAGTAATTTATCTAAAATGTATCCTTGCAAACAGTTTATCATTTCCGCCACTGGAAGAGTTCACATAGCTGAATGCATAGAGATTTTTCCAAAGTGTCCAGACACAAGGGAATTAAGCTGCAGACCAATTGTAATAGCCGTCCCCAGTGTTGCATGCAAGTAGCTGCATAGGAAACCATTGCATACAGGGAAAAATCTTAAAACCAAATTCCAATTGCCTAACATCCCCCAAAATCACACTGTCCCCTAAGATCAAGCACCTTTAAATTAATCTGGAGTGCTGTTGGTGAACCCACCCAGCCTCATATAGCTGAATGCAGCCAAACTTGCACAGCAAGGTACCAAGCTTACCCAGAAGGGTTGGTTCTACAGCCAATGCAGGACAAACTCCCGGTTGCTGCTCATGATGTGCAGTATCTCACAAAAGTGAGTGCACCCCTCACATTTTGTAAATATTTTATTATCTCTTTTCAGGGGACAACACTGAAGATTATGACACTTTGATACGATGTAAAGTAGTCCGTGTGTACAGCTTGTATAACAGTGTAAATTTTCTGTCCCCTAAAGATAACTCAACACACAGCCATTAATGTCTAAACCACTGGCAACAAAAGTGAGTACACCCCTAAGTGAAAAGTGTCCACATTGTGCCCAAAGTGTCAATATTTTGTGTGGCCACCATTATTTTTTCTAGCACTGCCTTAACTCTCTTGGGCATGGAGTTCACTAGGGCTTCACAGGTTGCCACTGGAATCCTCTTCCACTCCTGCATGACAACATCACAGAGCTGGTGGATGTTAGAGACCTTGTGCTCCTCCTCCTTCCATGTGAGGAAGCCCCAAAGATGCTCAATAGGGTTTAGGTCTGGAGATATGCTTGGCCAGTCCAGCACCTTCACCCTCAGTTTCTTTAGAGAGGCAGTGGTCATTTTGGAGGTGTGTTTGGAGTCGATATAATGGAATACTTTCCTGCGGCCCAGTGTCCGAAGGGAGGGGATCAGGCTCTGCTTCAGTATATCACTGTGCGTGTTGGCATTCATGGTTCCCTCAATGAACTGTAGCTCCCAGGTGCCAGCAGCACTCATGCAGCTCCAAACCATGACACTCCCACCACCATGCTTGACTCTAGGCAACACACACTTGTCTTTGTACTTCTCACCTGGTTGCCGCCACACACGCTTGACACCATCTGAACCAAATAAGTTCATCTTGGTCTCCTAAGACCGCATGACATGGTTCCAGTAATCTATGTTCTTAGTCTGCTTGTCTTCAGCAAACTGTTTGTGGGCTTTCTTGTTCATCATCTTTAGAAGAGGCTTCCTTCTGGGACAACAGCCATGCAGACCAATTTGATGCAGTGTGCAGTGTGTGGTCTGAGCACTGACAGGCTGACCCCCCCCCCTTCAACCTCTGCAGCAATGCTGGCAGCACTCATATGTCTTTTTTATACAGTTAAACCGCTGTATGGTGTTGTCCACCATGCTGCAGCTCAGTTTCAGGGTGTTGGCAATCTTCTTAGAGCTTAGGCCATCTTTATGTAGAGCAACAAATCCTTTTTTCAGATCCTCAGAGATTTCTGTTCAATGAGGTGCCATGTTGAACTTCCAGTGACCAGTATGAGAAAGTGTGAGAGCGATAACACCAAATGTATCACACCTGCTCCCCATTCACACCTGAGACCCAGTAACACTAACGAGTCACATGACGCTGGAGAGGAAAAATGGCTAATTGGGCAAAATGTGGACAATTTTCACTTTGGGGTGTACTCAGTTTTGTTGCCACTGGTTTAGACATTAATGGCTGTGTTGAGTATTATGAGTCAAAATATTTACAAAATATTTTACTCACTTTTGGGAGATACTGTATTATGAAATGTTGGCTGAGCAGGTGTCGAGATATCTGGTGTATACAATGGACAGAGATATGATAAGGGATTTGAGCACTGTTATTACCATTTTTAACATGGTAGGCAAACACAGAACACAGCAAAGAACTGAATTCTCTGAATGTAAATAGATACCCCATACCCTAAACACTTTTATACATAGAGTAGATTTCATACTTCAGAAGGCATATTTGAGATGCTCAGCCCGAGCTTTAAACACAAAAGTCTCATTGTCATTGTCCCTGTGCCATGAAGCCAGCAAACATCTTAGAAGGTCACAAACCGATGGTTTTTTATTTGGCTGACCATCTCCATGCAAAAGTGACGCGAAAGATCTTACCATTTACTTTGGTGGTCTTCTACTGATGATCAGATACTTTGAAATTTCACAAACTATCAGATGAATAAACAGCATTGTGGTTTGGGTTGAATTAAGTGTTCAAATTAGAATTATGTATAAGATTAACATTTAGGTTGGATTGAGATGAATAGATTTTTTAATATTTGCTTTTAACCGATTTTGTTGAACTTTGGCTCACCATAAGCATCTACAGTGCACCATCCAAATAAAGTTACTGATAGAGCTTTACCTCAAGTTCCCATAAGTTCTACATCATGTGCAATTCATAGCAGCTTCCACTGGTGATTATGGCAGAAGCTTCTAAGAACAAGGGGGAGTGCAGGTCAGGAGGCTTCCAGGCAGCGATGCCACAGGCTGGGCAAGCGTCCTTGCCTTCTGCTGAAAAAGAATATAGATGAAACACAAGGTTAGATGGCTTCTTTGGAGGTTGATAGGTGATCATTAGAAGGGATCTGGGCAGCATGTTTAAGAGGCGCAGCTTCCATAAGTGCAAAAATAGGATCTAGTTTTTTTTTCTACTTCATTTTGCAGTTGTCTTTCATTTCTGTGGTGCAAATTAAGGACAAAGGAGCATATCCCAGCACTTTCAGGGTGAAAAAGGCCCGGACAGTTTGGCAGCCCATCACAGGGAGGATACACAAACAAACACACACACATACTCACACCCAGGGGGACATTCAGCATCTCTACTCCAGTTAAAAGTGAATATCTTTGGGAGGAAACTGGGGGAAACCCACACAGACACATACAAACTAAACCGAAAGATTCCAGACCTGGGAATCGAACCCAGGGCCCCCACCCAGGAGGTTGCTTACTGTGCCAAAATGCTGCCCCAAGAGTGAATTATATAATAGATCATGTTCATAATGACCTGCGATGGGCTGGCGACCTGTCCAGGGTGCGTCCCCCGTCCTCGCCCTGTGTGCGCTGGGTTGGACGCCAGCACCCCCCCGCGACCCCGTTTGGGACAAGCGGCAGATAATGGATGGATGGATGTTCATATTGACAGCAGTGGTGGGCAGTGCTACAATCTACCAAGACCTATGTGTTACATGTTGTTGATAACTGAACATTACCCAAACTATCAAGTAAGCAAAAGTAAATGGGATAGCAGGGCTCTGCCTCTGGGTTCTGTTTCTCATGTACAAAATGTGAATGAAACTAATTTTGATTTGCCTTTTCTTGCCATTGTGGCTGAGCATTGTGCTCTTCTGAAAGCTTCTCTATTTTTAGCTAATAGCTATACAGTTTTCTCTTGACCCAAAGTCTGACCCAAACACAAAGGCTAGATTAATTTGCTTCTCTTTAAATGAGAAAACTAATTCCACTCTGTGTTTTTCAGTGACAAAGCATCAGTAAGTGCCCACACTTAGTGCTGGGGCTCTTATCGGTTTCATTTAAAAGGAAATCTGACCATTTTTTGCCATGTGCTTAATTCAGTTTTGTGATTTAACTAAATGTACTGCAATTGTTTACTACAGAGAAACTTGGAATCAGGTTTCTTTACACTGGTGATAATGGGAACCAGGGCTTATCATGTCTAAATTGCCAGAATAGTCTCATGCACTCTCAGAATAAATAGTACATGGGTGTCACTGGGGTCTTACCCTCAAGGTTTCACCAATTTCCAGTTAAGTACTTTTAGTTGGCTTGGCTCTGTGCACTCTCCTGACTGCAGGCTTTTATTTTACTGTTTGAATTTAAAACAGTAGTTTATCAAAAAGGTACAGATTTAACCCTTTCTTCTGGATCAAACATATTCATGGTTCAGATTTGACCTCAATGACCATGTTTCACTTTTAAGGGTACATTTACACTGTTTGCTTCACAGTTCTTTAATTTCTGAAACTGCATAACAAACAACCAGTGAAGCTTCAGCTCTTCAAAGCTTTTATTTGTAAGTATGTTAAATGAAGGACCATCTCATTGTGAGATGACAGTTGTAACCATCATATCAATCAGTAAGAACCATATAGGACAAATACACCAAACAATAAACACATGGGAAAATACATACTGCACACAGGGCAATTCAACAAAATATGGATATGCATTATAAATTATAGCATGAAAGAATTGATACAAACAGTTGTGCAGAAAGGTAAAAGGTTCCCATGGCAGCATTTGGTGTAAGTATGTTGTGATGGCTATGGGGTGTGTGATCAGTCTGAAATGGATGTTTGAAAAGAGTGGATTATTCAAAGTCAGCGTTGAGAGGACAGTGGTGCGTCTGGAAGAAGAAGCTGTCGTGGAGTCTAGTAACCCTAGGTACCATTCCCTTCACTGCTCCCTGGATACTGGATATGCACGATGCTGTCAGTTTGTGAGTTAAGTGCAGAGAATGCATTTAGATGTGGTTCACTGCATGTGTGCAACAAACTGAAATCACTTTCTCTTTCACAGCTGTTCAGGACATTCTCTACTGTCCAACTGCAGAGGGCAGTGAGACTGGAGGGACAGAGGTTTGCTACATTCACACATCTATGCTTTTGTGGCTTGACAAGTGGTGTTATGGGCCCAGAAAATGTCAGTGGTGATTGGCACACCCAGGAAGTTGGTAGCTTTTCAACCCAGTGCATCTTCAAAAAATTAGCCTAAACTATTTGGTTGTTTTGATGTTTCATCTTGTAGCAGTGTTAAGTTTTGAATGACAAAAAAAAAGATTTTTAAAGAAAGCTGGCCAAAGTAGGTCTTGGCATGGTCCAAAAAACATGGCAACGTTATTTGGGGGGAGGAGGTTGTATCCTCTGTACTGACCTGCATAATTCTGCTAGATAAGAGAAACCTGCCAGACGCATGAGATGCTTTGAAACGTTCATATCAAAAGAGCTTTGGTTAAGATTGCTCATGCACTAAATTACCCTGCCAATTACCTTTAGTAATTCAACCTTCAGCTCCTCAGGCAATGGTACAGGGCAGCTCCTGCTGAAATCATCAGCATTTACCATTCTAAAATTCAATCAGCAGCAACAGTTGATGCAAAAAATGCAATGAATTAATTTATTTCCATAAATGTACATTAATTGCAAAGCAAGACTTCAAAATCAATATCTGAAAGCGGGCCTGGCTACACTGAGTGAAACAAGCATGCAAGACATGTCTGGGTGTATCACTGCTGAGTTAACCAATATGAGCTCTTATCAGAATCCACTGGCAGAAGGGAAATGCAGCGAGAGGCAGACTGACAGACTGGAGCACTTAATGATGAAAAATATGGCAGCATTTCTCAAGCGTTCTGCTGCAGTGCTGATGAATGAGAGCACCGCCAATATTGAACAAAGCACAGACTTTGGTAACATAGGAACAGATGTGAGATATTGAAAACAGTTTAGATGGAGAGAGGTAGAGAGAGAGACGATGAAGGAAAGAAGATACATGAATGGAAACCTGACTTTTGGGGGAAACTCAGCAGTGGTTTAAGTAACTAAAAGTGTGTCGTATTCATACAAATCATTATTAATCCTTCCTTGGATCACTTTGCTAGCTACAGCCCACTGCATAGATCCATGAGACCTGCAGTTTTAGAGGTGTTCCAACCCGTTGTCTAGCTTTCGCCTTTGTCAAAATCAAGACCTACATACTTGTCCATTTTTCCTACTACATATACATCAGTTTTAAGAACAGTGTGATCATTTGCTGTCTAATATATGCCACCCCTGGACAGGTGCCACTGTAATGAGATAATGTTATCCACTTCAGCTGTCAGTGGATTTAATGTTGCAAGTGATTGGTATATTTGCTGCATGCATTGAAGGGATAGTTGATTTTGCACATCACAGTCTAGATGTCCTTCACCAAGAGACCATTTTTGACTGAGAAGAGCAATTTGCTGCACCATCTAGATCCAGGAATTGCCGTTTCTTTTGGGAAAAGTTTGACAGTCAAGAGTCAAAGCTGCTGGAAACTAAAAGGCAGTAGGTTTAACTGCATCCCAGCCTTTATTCAGGGAAGGTATGCTTAAGAAAGGATTACTTATATTCCAAAACGACCTCCCAGGTAGCATCTATCCCTTTCCCTCTGATCTCTAACCCATAACGTTACTAAATATATTGGCAGGACTAACTACCATGTGGATTTACTGAATCAAAATCAAGTGGAAATGAAACAAAGTCACCCAACAATTAGGCCATTAGTCACACCATCAGTCATACCTCTTCCTGGGAGATAGATGTCTGAGTTGAGTCAACCAAGACCATGTCCACCTGTAAGATGGCCAGAGAAAAAGCTGAATCCAATTACAACAGTCCCAAAACACTGTTCTAGAGCAGTGTGAAGCCTTTTAGTTTTGGTACCAAGCCATTTATTGGGTGTTCCAATAATCTCGATTTGGATTTTTTTAATTTGGACTCGATTTGGACTATATTTTATGTCTCTGGTATGCTTGATTGCCTGAGACATTGTTTTTAAAGCTACCCTTTGTTTGCACCTCTATCCACCTGCATCTCTCCATCAAAATATGCATAAAACATGAACATTGCTTTTGTATGGAATGTATCTCTGCACGTCTCCTTTATTTATATATATATATATATATTCATATCAAGGAGCCTATATATTTGTATTGGATGGGTCAGAACAGCAAGGAATTATTCCTTTAATCTGTATTTTCAGTTTTACTTCTTGGGTTATCAAATTTGCTGAGATTTCTCAGTCCCAGATTAATCTTAAACTGAGAATATCTGCATTTATAGAGGCAAAGAATCACTAATTAAAATAACGAGATATCCATGAAAATCAATAGTGAACAAAACAAATGACCAAACTGAGGATCGAAACAAAAGAAAGGAACTAACACTGAATACTAAATGTTTGCAACATACAGAAATTGGTTATATGCCGGTATGACGTGGGAAACCTGACAGGCTGAAGAACAAATTCAATAAGTCCATGAAACAGACAGACAGACAAACATTGCCCAACCCAAACAACCCGAGAATATGGATGAATACATATACAGAACAAAAACAAGGCGACGCTGGGAAAGATAACAAGCAGGATAATGAACAGATACCAGTCAAGGCGCATGACGTGCGAGCAGAATTGGCAAACATGGCTGAAAAAACAGGACCAATGGCAGAAAATAAGGGCAGGCACAGGCTGTGTCTAGTCGTCATAAAAGTTACTGTTTCTTTTCTACCAATCTTCCTCCCCCACTCTGTCAGCTGGAAACTGATTTGGTGATGCCATCCAGGCAGCTGTCTCAATGAGAGAAGGTGAGAAAAGCTGCTGAAGTGACTCTAGAGGGGATGTCATGGCAAGGTTAATCTAGGAAGGCTGCATCCAGGCCCTTTGGAAAAGAACTCAATGTTTTTTTGTATATATATATATATATATATATATATATATATATATATATATATATATATATATATATATATAATCCTGAGATGTTCAGTAAAGCACTTTTAGGTCATTAAGTGTGACAACGCCAGGTGCTGTTGTTTGAAAACTGTTCGACTAGATAGTCAATAGCTTTCCATCAGGATTTTATGCCTGAAGAGTTGAAGAATGAATAACCAGTCATAATGAATTTGCATGATCTTTAATTCATCAGGTTTGGACTAAATTAATGGCAAGTATCATTTTGTCTAAAGCACTGTAGTTTTACAGAGCCTCATTTAAAAGTAAAGTTACATTTTTTTTTCTTTCTCCAGGGTATGCAGCATGTGCTTCATCATTTAGAAGAGATGAAGACCCTGAAGAGCACCTGCATGCAAATACAGTCATCATGAATAAATAGTATTTGGTCTAATTTGAAGTATTATCTCATGCATGTATAAATCAATCACACTTTATCCAGCTGCTCCCTCTGCTTTTGTTCCAAAAAAGAAAAAAACCCAAGGCTTCAACATTTATTTCATCACTGTGAAGCACAGCACACAGTGAGACACAAGGAAATTTGACCTCTACTTTTCACCCACACACACCATGCAGCAGGGGTGGGCCATATACAGCACCCAGGAACAGTGATGAGGATGGTACCTTGTCTGTTGGTCCTCAGGGCAACCTAGTTTATTGTTCTAGGATTTGAACCCATGATCTTTGAATCATGAGGGCCTCGTCCCTAACCACTAGGCCACCACTGACCCTGACTCAGTCAGACAATCAGTTTAATTGTATTAGCTATCAAAATCAGCTACCATGCTTGTTAGTTTATTTGAGAAATTGGCAGAATAGTTCTATATTATTTCACCAGAGACTTCAGCTCCATCCAGCCACCTTTGTAGAACTGGAAGTGTCTACAGTACAGCAACCATTAACATCAACACTTCCCTCCTCCTCTTTCAACTGCTCTCATTTACCATAGTGGAGCATCTGTTTCAGGACAGTCCTGGAGCAACTTGGGGTTAAGGGTTTTGCTCAGGAACCCAATGGTTGTAGTGCTGGAGGTGGATCGAACCTGCGATCTCTGGCTTCTAGGTGAGTATCCTACCACTAGACCACCAACACCATCCAACCTGAGCTGTCCCTCATGTCTCACTCATGTCTAATCCTGTCCATCCTTGGCACACCCAACAAAAATCTCAGCATCTTTAACTCTGAAACCCCAGCTCGTCCTCCTGTCTTTTCATCAGCGCCACCATCTTTAACCCACACAACATAGCCGTGGAATAGTGATGAAGAGAGGTGAAGAAAAGAGTGTAGGCAGGTTGGAATGGATGGCAAGTGTGACGGAGTGATTTTGTGACAGACGGCACTAGCGAGAGTAAAAGGGAAGGTTTACAGGACAGTAGTGAGACCAGTCATATATAAGCAGGTTGGGGACGGTATCACTGACTTAAAAGACAGGAGAAGTGAGCTGGCAGTCAGGAGAGCAGATGCTGAGATTTCCGTTGGGTGTGATGAGGATGGACAGGATTAGGAATGGAGAGTATTAGAGTGGACAGCTCAGGGCTAGGGATGGGCCCTGAGACAAAGCAGAGAAGCAAGGCTATGCTATTTGAGTAGAGAGGGTGATTGGTGGAGACTTTAATGAGCATGTCCAGAGGAGAGACGAGGATTAAAGTGGGAGTGGGATGTTGAAGATGGTGCAGCCAGGAAAGAGGAAGAGAGGAAAGACCAAAGAGGAGGTTTGGTGAGAGAGGACATGCAGGTGGTTGGTTTGAACAGGACGACGCAGAGGACCGGAAGAAATGGAGACAGCTGATCCACTGTGACGACCCCTAAACTGGAGCAGTTGAAAGAAAAAGAAGAAAAAGAAGAGTTTCTTTGTAGTTTTCAAAATACCTTAGTCATTATTAACATTTTTGCAGAGCCCTTAAATGGTTTATGCTACCAGAGCTAAACGCCATTTACCATTTAAGAACTAATTTAACTATTTTTTCTGGAAACATTTTTGATACAGTCCATGTCTCCATTTCAAACTGAAGGACACTTAATGCACCTTTTACACTTCATTAAATGCAACAAATTTAAATCTTTTAAATCTTTAAATCTTTTAAAATCTTTTAAATAAGTGTTTTCATATCCTTTCAAATTAGATGTAAATTATATAAAAACTAACAAATTGAACATTTGACCAAGTGTGAAATGTACAGTTTGTATTAAACATTTCTGTGGTACATCTTGCTACTGGTTTCAGACAGATAAACACATTTTGTCAGCACTTTTTCTAGAATACAAGGTCAGCTTTTAACCGGGATGTCACCCGTAGTTGACACTCAATTTCCAAAAACCGCTTGGATCAAATTATAGCCGTATTGTACTCTCTCTATAATGGATCACTTTTACTATGAAGTGCAAAACAACTAGCCTTTATTAAGAGCCAATGGATATGAGAGTGTGTTGGACGGGTGAGTCGGGTAAACACTGAGCTCTGGACAAGAAGTCCAGTGTGACACCCTTTAGATGATGATGTTTCTAGAGGACAGCCAGTGTCCTGAGTGAAATTAACATTCCAGGGGAGTAAGTGCATGTGTGTGTGTGTGTGCGCACTCCAGGGAAGGGTGATGAGCCTGGTCAGTTCATTGGCAGTTCAAGGCCACAGAATGCAAAGGGCTGGTAGATTTTCCATTAAAAGATACAAGAACAGCATCCAGGGAATCTATATTTATCACCTTTTGTGTTGATTGCATACAATTAGATCAACATTTGCTGTTACATTATGTCCCATTTATGTTGCTGTACATGCAGTTTTGAGAGCCTTTGAAGCTTCATCCCTTAACACACACTCTGCTTTACATTTATTCCCTTTAACATTTAAGATACAGTGTCTCAGTGAGTATTACTCTGGGATGAAATTATGGTCGACATCACATAAAAGATCAAAATCGCGCTTGTTTCTTAGAAGTCAAAAATATATGAAACAAAAGCCAACTACACTTTCCCAGTCAGTCTTGATATATGGGATAGCGCTTGTCCTGTAACTTGGGGAACTACACAGACAGGGATTGATGGTAAGTGTAAAATTTTGCACCTCCTAATTGTTTGAAACCCCAGGTGATAGAAAAACCTCTCTTAAAAGCCTAGACGTTGGTAAAATTCTGCCTCCTTACCTGCAGACTTTAGTGAATATTTTGTCACTGTGAAACACGGCACAGCACACGGGTGAACCAGCACTCAGTGAAAATGTGAAGGCTTTAACATTTAAAGTTTATCCACATATTGCTCCGTTTTAAAGCCATTGCTTGCTTGGAAAGTGAAATTGACTCTTTTGTCATTGTGAAGCACAGCACACAGTGAGACACAATGAAATTCAACCTCTGGTTTTCACACACACCGTGCAATAGGGGGCAGCTATTTAAAGCTGCCTGGAGAGCAGTGATGGGGACAGTACCTTGCTCAAGGGTACCTTAGGGCAACCTACTGTTTGGAGATTCAAACCCCCAACCTTCCGAGCCTGGGGCCGACTCCCTAACCGCAAGACCACCACTGCTGTGAGGAACGTCTGGGCAGCGGTGGCCTAGTGGTTAGAGAGTTGCCCCAGCTCAGAAGATCGTGGGTTTGATTCCCTCACCGGTAAGTTGCCCTGAGGTACCCTTGAGGAAGGTACTGTCCCTGTCACTGCTCCCTGGGCACTTTCAATAGCTGCCCCTCTGCTGCACATATCTGGCAAGTGAAATGAGGTTATTTGCTGTGTTGTGCTGCATTTCACAATCACAAGGGTTGTCACTTTCACTTTACTGATGTCTTTCAGTGCAATATTTTGTACTGAGACATGCACTAATGTGCTTCTACACTAATACTTACACTTTTAAATGCAGGACTCAATAACCTCAATACACTGCTCTGTCTAGTGTGTACTTTTTGTTATCTCTTATCTACTGTTTTATGTCTTATGTACTGTGCTTTATGTGCTCTGTTTGATTGAGAGAGAGGAGAGAGCGAGAGAGAGAGAGAGAGAGAGAGAGAGAGAGAGAGAGAGAGAGAGAGAGAGAGAGATTAAGTAAATCATCATCATCATCCAATCCTCTGTTGTAGGGATTTTGATTTCCTTTTTCCTCTTTTGTCTCGTGTTGTAATTCAAATCCATCGTTCTAGCTGTGGCTCCTGACAAGGAAGAAATCATTCCGAGAAGATGCTCCCAGCACACAGACCCACCAATAAAGAACTCTGACACCACAAAGAAACCCAATTAGTGAAGGTGTCTTTTGAGGGACTCACCTTAGAAAAGCTTCTGTTATCAGAATTTACTGCTAACCGAATGTTTTTATTGACATAAGCGTGTGCACATTAGGCACTGTGGCTTCATCCACACTGATATTACGACCACCTTTATAACCATTTTCAGTGCTTTTCCATGACTTTGTAACTCTGAAAGACTTGTCTAATTGGAAGTCTGGGGCACTCGGTAATACTGTAAGGGTTTTTATGGCACTACAGCACAAGAGATGTTTCCTCCAACAGTCCTCCTACAGGAATTTCATGTTAGGATTGGAGAAGCTTGGCCCTAAGTGTGTGCATCCCCTATGATGGACCGTCACACGTACAGGGTGTTTTTTGGTCCTTTTGCCCCATAAGCACTGGGACTGGTTATAGGAACCTGGTTAGGATAAGCAGGTCAGATAAAGAAACCAGATATTGTGCCTGTGATATGCAGACTTGCAAAACTGCATGCAAAAACAGTGTTGATCCATAGTTTTTTGGAAGCTCATTTGGTGCTTCACAACAGCGGGGTTGATGGCCTTGTGTTTAAATTGGTCTGAAAACTGTTGACATCAGGCATTTGTTTATTGGATGAATGCATTCAGGATGTAAGGGCTCTTGATAATATCTGTCCTCTCCAGCCATTGTCCCTTAACGAGAGCAACCTCCCTCTCCACATGTGGCAAGCTTGATGAAGGTGTGTAAAAGAGAGACGCTGGGCATCTGGTTCCGAGTGTCTGGATTCAACTGGCAGAACGATGTTCTGGCATGGAGCCCAGGATTGCTACGAATGAAACACCCCAGTCCTCTCTATCTTTCTCTCTTCCTCTCGGGCTCTGTCTTCTTGATTTGTGACTTAGTTAGCACTTGGCTAATTTCTGTTCACAGTAATTTTACAGCAGAATTATTGTCCAAAAAAAATAAAATGTGCAGAACTAAGTAGTACTTAACTGGTTGCCCTGAGGTTCCCTTTTGCAGGGTACCGTCTCCTTCACTGCTCACCAAGTGCTTCAAATAACCATCCTTGCTTCACGGTATGTGTGGGTGAAAAGCAGAAGATGCATTGGGTGAACATAGACCTGGTGATGTATACAATACCCAAGTTTGGGAGAATTTGCATCCCTGCAACTCTGAAGTGTTTCTAAATGTAGGTGATTTTATGTTTTCATCATCACAGCTCATGCAGATTAATGAAAACATCACAATGTCTCCTGATAGCAGAAAGTCAAGTGCACAACTCCTCTCCTCCAGGACGCTCTGTGTGGGATTAATGAAATGAATGAAAACATCAAAATGTCTAATGATTACAGAAAGTCAGGTGCACAACAACTCTCCTCCAGGCCACTGGGTGGCACTGTTCATTTTTATATAAATGCTGCTCAGCAGTGTGCCTTCTTAAGTCTGGAGTCTTCTTGTACCTCTATTCCTCCTGACCACCGGCAGCATGGCAGTGACAGCACAGAGATTTTCAATATTAAAAAGACACATCACATGCCTCCTCTTGATCTGTCTTGCTCAAATTACTGGATCACATTTATTTCACCCATCATGTCTAAAATGACAAATCAGTCTCAGTTTTAAACTGCCTGCCTGCGGATCGCTGGGACAAACACGGGACAGAATATCCATGCATATGTTAACGTGGAAGAATGGGAAAGAAATGGGAAAGATTTCCTGTAGACGTATTTACAAATCAGCCATCACTTATATTTGCCGATTCAATTTGCTCATATTTTCAATTGAAAAGGCCACGGCGAGTCCTGTGTCTTTGGAAAAAATTATTTTTATTCGATGATGAGAAAAAACCATTGTGTGACGAACAAAGCGAGCATTCAGGCTTTGCACCAAGCTTCCAGACATCCTCTTGTCCAACTGTTATTATGAAAGTAAGTTTATAATAAAGTCAGTGTAACCTTCCCAGCTTTATGATGCTATATATATACATCCATTATCTGCCGCTTGTCCCAAACGGGGTCGCGGGGGGGTGCTGGCGTCCAACCAAGCGCACACAGGGCGAGGACGGGGGACGCACATTTACATTAACATTTGCGGCATTTAGCAGACGCTCTTATCCAGAGCGACTTACATGTCCTGATTACAGGGACAGTCCCCCTGGAGCAACCCGGTTAAGGGTCTTGCTCAGGGACCCAGTGGTGGTAGTGCCAGAGGTGGGATTCGAACCAGGGATCCAGAGGCAAGTACCCTACTAGACCACCGCCACCCTGGACAGGTCGCCAGCCCATCGCAGGGATGAGTGGGACGGGGACGGCACCTTGCTCAAGGGTACCTCAGGGCAACCCATTGGGAAGGGGTTCGAACCCCCGATCCTCCGATCATGGGGCTGACGCCCTAACCACTAGGCCACCGCTGCCTATATATATACAGGTTTTAGGCAGGTGTGAAAAAATGCTGTAAAGAAAGAACGCTTTCAGAAATGGAAGTGTTCATCATTTATTTTCATCAATCAACAAAATGCAGTGAATGAACAAAAGAGAATCTAAATCAAATCAATATTTGGTGTGACCACCCTTTGCCTTCAAAACCGCATCAATTCTTCTAGGTACACTTGCACACAGTTTTTGAAGGAACTCGGCCGGGAGGTTGTTCCAAACATGACTGTTTCAGCCTACTTGTGACACTGATGATCATCAGCACCTGTTTGGTAAAACTGGTTGATCATACACCGACTATAATCCTACAGAATCCCTGATTTTGTGCAAGTGTACCTAGAAGAACTGATGCTGGTTTGAAGAAAAAAGGTAGTAACACCAAAAATTGATTTGATTTTAGATTTTTCTTTTGTTCGCTCGCTTTGCATTTTGTAAATTGATAAAAATAAACAATCCTTATTTATATTTCTGAAAGCGTTCTTTGTTTACAGCATTTTTTCACACCTGCCTAAAACTTTTGCACAGCACTGTATATATATTGGGACCAATGCACACTAGAAACATCCTCTTTCTACCCAGAAGGGTGGCACTGGGTAGTTCTAGTGAGGGCTGCACTGTGATGGTAAGCGTTTCAGAAGCTTTGTGATCCAGCCTTGAACTGAACTGTCTTTTTGGAGACTTTGCATATAAAAAAAACAAAAAAAACAACATAATGATCAATCCAACACTGAAAAGAAAAAAACAATCAGTAACATATCAAAGGAAAAATCAGCATCAAAGTCTGAATGCTGTCTGAGTTATACTTTTAAACCTGGAAACTCTGGATTGACACCCTCCCCGTAGCATAACTCTTTGCTAAAATCAAAACTGGTTCTAAATCTTCACTATTTTTTCTACTACATGGCTCTCTCAGTCAGAACAGGTTTTGCATCTGTGCCCCAGGGCTAGAGGACCTGGGAGGATAAGTTTCTCCAGCAGACCGGAGCCGTGGTCTCACAGCCTATCTGCTGAGCAGGAGCCTGATCAGATGATGAGCTGTAGCAGACCACATCTAATAAGTGAGGTCAAACCCTTCAGGGGGAACGAAGACCACTGCCCTGCCTTACAGTTCTGTCCATCTTTAGCGAGTTCACAGGCACAAAAATGTCTTCTGCCAAATGCCTGGCCCTTAATTGACTTCTATCAAACATTAATCATGTACATATTGTATTATCCATTAAAGATCCAAAGAGACCAATAATTGGCCATTAGATATCTCTCAGAACAGGACGCGGAGGGTAAAAAGGAGCAAAATGTGACAGGCCGACAAGCCTCAATTAAATTTGAACGCCCTCTGATCAATCCTGACACATACTTCAAACCTGATGTCATTCGTCTGTCTTCCTGTGTGATTTAGAACAAGGTTCCAGCCGGACAGCAGCTGCACACTGATAGGGCACATTATCATCCGTGATGACGAACGGCATCAATTGGCTGATGTTATCTGTCCATTAACTCAGGGCCTGTAGCCGGATGGTGCAGATTTCTTTTTGTCATCGTTTCAAAAGATGCCCATTTTCTCAAAGAGATGAAATTGATAGTGGACTCAGAAATAAAGCCAATAATTCTACAGTCAGTTTTTAGGTATGATTTTACAGGACACACACACTTCACATTTAATTCACGATGGCCATTTATATATATATGTAATATAAAATTAACTAAAAAATGCTATATAAAATGAAATATAAAGAAATAATCTGTGGCTAAAAACACACACACACACACAAAATACATAACACCCATCAAACATGTGATTTGACCTGACTTCTTAATGAAGAAATGCTTCTTTAGTTTTGCACTGGCTGTGATGCTGAATTTTGCTACATTGGATTATTCTCTGTATTTCTAAAATAACTGATAATTGCTCAGAAGTGAGAAAAGTGGAGAGCAGCAAAGCCTTCCTGAGGAAACAATTAAATTTGGTCCAAATTAATTAGAAACTACATGTGAAAAACAAAACAAAGTAGAATCCTTTTCTTCCATGCATAACTAAAAGAAAATCATCACGTGGGGATATTCGGCAGCACAAACACCCCTAAAAAGTGTACGAAGGAACATGGAACTGAAGAAGCTCCAAGGACTCCAGACCATTTACCTTGATGAGGACTGAGTCTCGCCCACAGCATTTCTATAAACCCTCCTTCTGCCTGACTCTAAAGCTAGTGAACCTCATTTATCACCAAGATCTCCGCCATGGCACGCCATTTGTGTCCCATTATCCCCTTCTGTCCTCTTCCATTCATTATTAATGCATATCTTGTCTGCAATTCTTCATCCTTGAAACTGCCCCTGAAGTCTGTGTGTACACATCAGCTAAGAGAGGAACAATGTTCACCTGTCTGATCCCCTGAATCAGGGTCACGTGATGTCATGTAATATTTTACGGCGATTTTTCTATTTATAAAATAGATAAAAAAGGCTTAAAGCTGGCACATGATGGGAAATACTTTGGTGATGCCCTGCTTTGGGGCAGAGAATGGGTGTGGTGGTGGTCTAGCGGTGGGATACTCACATTTGGACCCAGAGGGTGCAGGTTCTAATCCCCCTTCCAGCACTTTCACCAAGGGGTTCCTGAGTAAAACCCTTAACTCCAAGTTGCTCCTGGTGCACTGAGCATCTGCTAAATGTAGAAACATTGGATTTTACTGATATAAACCCACTTAGCATTTATAAAGGTTTATTCCAACAAGCGTTTTCAGTTTCACTGCAGTGACAGTGGAACAACAATGGATGCCTTTTGGAAAATAAACGCTTAGGAAGGTTTATGCAGATTGTCATTCAAGGCTTATATAGATGCCATGAAGACTTAGGAGTGTCATTCATACTTTTTCATTTCTTATAGAAAATAGTATGTCAGACAGAGTCAGAAACCACATAAATAAATCTATTTGAAATGACTTATAAAGTAAGTGTAGCTGTGGCTGGGTGGGGGTTGTGGGGGGGGTTTGAAGCTGCAAGCTTTCATTTATCACTAGGCTTGGATCTTCAGTCAGAACTTTAGAAGTTCTGCCTTGAGCAGTTTTTGTTTAACCAGATTCTTTTTTATGTGATGCTTAATTCTCCCAATGAGTCATTTGAGCAGTTGTGTTGTGATTTACTGTGAGAATATTTTTTTTGGACTTGATTTAAGTAGCTGTAAATATTTTACATGTTCCTTAAGTCCTGACGCCTCATGTTGTGTTGCATTCTTTTTGAACTTAGTTAATTTAACTTTGCAAACTCTGAAAAAAGCGTCTTTTTGTATGAGCGTAAAGCTTCGATGCGATTCTCACTTGCTGGATGCTAGAAAGGAACCTTTGGAAATTCTCTTGATGATTTTATCCACATTCTCTGCCAACGTTTCTCTGCAATCTGTGGGTTTCATCCAGACTTCCATTGTGTTAAACAATATAAATAAAGCTGAACATAGTTTAATTGATGCCAGACAAATTGATGCCTTTTTGAAAATGCATAAACGGTCTTAATGTAAGTTAATGGAACATGATGTGTTCCAAGGACTTTGGAGCAGTTTCAATATTTCATTTATCATGAAATGCTCACAACGTAAAAGGATGGCTGGGGAGCTGAAATATGTTAAACAAATCAAATAATTTACAATAAATGGAAATATGTGGCTTTTTGACTGTAGTAATACAGAAGCATTTCATTTGAAGGTCGCTTGGACAGCTTAACAGGCATCAAATAACATGTTTTTACAGCAATACTTACATTTGTACAAACAGTTTATGCCACTAATTACAATTTTACAAAATTACAAAGTAGTGTTATATGATTAGGTTATGAAGTTTCAATGATAACAGGCCTTATAAGACAAGTCCAATCAAGAGGCTCTTATGTCATTTTTCAAGAACAATTTGAAAGTTTCAACTTAATTCAACTTAATTCAACTTAATCCACATCATTTTTAAGTGAATGGTATTTAAATAAAGTGGGACAATATGAGACAAGGTCATTTTACACAGGGGCGGCACTGTGGTGCTGTGGGTAGCGCCGTCACGCTGCAGTATGATGGTCCTGGGCTCGATTCCCAGGCGGGTCGGTCCGGGTCCTTTCTGTGTGGAGTTTGCATGCTCTAGGATGGACGGGCGACCTGTCCAGGGTGTTTCCTTTTACCCTGTGAGAGCTGGAATAGGCTTCAGCACCACACGTGACCCTCATTAGGACAAGCAGCAATGAAAATGAGCGAGTGAGTAAGAGTGTCCTGTGAACAGTCAGTGAGTCATTGTCTGCTGCTCGTCCCAAGCGGGGTCGCGGGGGGTGCTGGAGTCCATCCCAGCTCACACAGGGCGAAGGACGGGGGACACACCCTGGACAGGTCGTGACGGGGCACGTGACGGGGACGGCACCTTGCTCAAGGGTACCTCAGGGCAACCCAATCCTGCGGCCAACACCCTAACCACTAGGCCACCGCTGCCCTCGTCCTGTGAACAAGTCAGCGTTATTGTCAGTTCTGCCAGGATACAGAGGATCGACTGGAGCAGTGGTGACCTAGTGGTTAGGTAGTTGGCCCCAGGATCTGAAGGTTACTGGTTTGAATCCCAGACCAGTAGGTTGCCCTGAGGTACCCTTGGGCAAGGTACCGTCCCCGTCACTGCTCCCCAGGCACTTTCAATAGCTGCCCTCTGCTGCGTGTGTGTGTGTGGGTTAAATGGAGAGGCTGTATTTAATTGTGCTTCACTGTGTGTTGTGCTGTGTTTCACGATGAAAAGCTGTTACTTTCAGACATGCCGTTCCTCTGAGTAGCCGGTTTGGGGATATACAAATACTGAAGACAATAAGGCTTAAAAACGAACTGTAAAGTATGAATCCAGCTGGGGGTTTTGGGAGAACAGAAACAGGACTGATCAACATTAAATCTTTACTCTACTGAGCAGAACTGTGCAGAGCTAACTAAGAGGAAAAGTATGTTTTAAGAGTAAAAAAGGAGCATTAGATATAATAGAATATTTTGTAGAAAGTGATTAGTGCGAAAACTCAGGCTTAGAGGAAGTTAAATTCTGAAGAAAAAGCGAAAAAAACCCCACTTTTTTTTCTCCTTCTGGCAGAAATATCCATCATTGATTCACTATCCTTTGATTCTGTCATGTTAATCTGATTCAAGTGCCAAAGCTTAGTGTAGAATCAAAAAGAATTGACAAACAAAAACGTAGAAATGCAATGCAATGCTTTCCATTGACAAACTAATGGTTTTGCTTGCTTGCAGAATAATGGATAAAAGTACGGTAGAAACTCAATAAACATAATAAATGAGCGTCTGATTTTTTTTCTCCAACAGTTATTAATGAGAAAGTCTGCAAATATTGAAGGGATTTGGCAAGCTGCCTGGAGTTGTTTACTCCAAACGCACTGCTAAAGGTGAGGTCCACTTCTCTCGTTCATCAAACAGGCCTCATATAAGCAATGAACACGCTGATTATTTGATCATGAATCTCATTTAGAAGTTTCGTGCACAAGAAACTTCAAAAGTTGCACGGTAAAATGGCGGACTATAAACGTGCTATAATGTAATGTAATTATATGTAATTCAATTCTATTGTAATCCATTGCTTTGAATTCTATTTTCAACATTCAAAACTCTGCTTGAACACTGATATCCACCATTTGCTCTTCCCAATCCTGTAGAATGCATTGCATACCTTCATCATTGCACTATCAGTGTCACACACTCACACGCACACACACAATCAGGTGAAACACTCACTCAAGCGTGAGCATAACCAAATGAAAATAGTTATATTTTATTGAAACTATTAAACTCATTTTCCATTTGAAAGTTGCAGAGAAAAGTATTTGCTAAGTGAAGTGAACACACATGGACAAAATGGTTGAGGTTGAGGATTCTGAAGGTTATCGTTGCCTTACGATTCAAATTTGTGATCTGAGTGATATTATTTGTATTCTTTTTCTGGGCCGCGAATATTCGCTTATCAGGCTGACCAATCAGGGCCGAACAGTTCATCTCGATGGTGAAAAGCTCATACAACACAAGTAGCACACTGACTAATAAAAATGCAGAGGTGAAAGAAAACATGCAGGATAATACACTGAAACCCAACGTAGATGCTCTGGACGTGATGTGAAGGTTCTACTGTGTTGCAGCCGCATCGTTAAGTAGTAATGGAATTCACTTTCATGCCCCAAGGGCTGCAGTGACCACTCGCTGAAAGAAACCTCTGTTGTATTGCATTGCCCTCGTTTTAGCATGCTGCTGACCTGTAGCACTGGGATGTATTAAACCACAAAGGGTCAGGGAGAGGACAGCACTGCTAAATGTCATCAGACTCCAGAGGTGCAAAGCTAAAGTGCACTCAGGGAGAGGCCGTTTTCGATGCACTGGGGTCATGGTGAGCATATTAAGCAACTAAATATACATCAAGCTGACGCACTAAAAATGCTCTTTCTGGTTAATGTAGGCAGGGAATGGAGGCTTTAAAACACAGAGCATGTAGAGCTGATAGTGTGGGGCTGTTCCCTGAGTATGGTGTTTGAGCCAGATTATCTTTGCCCTCAGTGGATTGGAAATTAAACTGGGCTTTGTGCGCTGCACTGTATCACTGGCACGAGCACCAGAGCGCAAAGTCCCTGCTCGGATTTACAGGCAAATCTGAAGCCCTCCATGGCAGACCTGTAACTTGTGATACACTCTCAAACACAGATGTTCCAAGATGTTTCTTGGCTCTACTTGACTCGACTTCCTCACAATCTCATTTACAAATAGGGTTCTTTAAAGAACAATCCACTAAGAGGTTCTTCTATGGCATCAGTCCAAACAATGGCACATTTATTTTATTCGCCGCTCAAAAAGGACTGGTTGTTATGATGCAAACAAAGAAGCAGGCAGATAAAGTAATGAAGGAATGCTTTTCAAACTGTTTTTTTTCTGTTTTCTGGTTTTTATATTTACTTTACTGCATTTAAAAAGTAAGTAATCACTTGAGAGATGTTCCAATTAGTTTCTTTTTAGTGTCATTTCAGCTTGTGCACAGTAAAATAAATCTATGATCTCTATAAATCTCTATAAATCAGTGCAAAAAGCACAAAGCAATGCAAAAAGAACTGCAGAGACGGTACTGGGTGTGTATATTAAAGCGATTAAAGTTATCAAGCGTTTGAGGCCAGTGATAAATAATTATAGTCCACAAATACACTATTTAAATAAGGGTAGTGGCTCAGTGTGGGATTGTATTAAATGTAAAATCATTTCCTCTGTTCCTCGTCCTTGTAGTAAAGGCTTGCATGTGACAAAAACTTTTGCCAGATGGCAGGAGGGAGAGAGTGTAAGAGGGGAGAATGGGATTCTCCACAGTTCTGCACGCTTTGCAGACGCAGTGTGTGGTGGAGCAGCAGCAGTCAGATGGTTAGGGACTAGTCTCCATGATCGGAAGGTCATGGGTTCAAGTCTCAGACCAGTAGGTTATCTTGAAATACCCCTGTAATGTCTCCATCACTGACCTTCAGGCCCAGGATGTATGGCTGCCCCCTGCTGCACGGTATGGAAATGCAGAGAGAATTTCATTGTGATTCACTGTCTGCTGTGCTGTGTTTTCACAATGGCAAGTAGTCACTTTCACTTTCAGATGTCCTGGACAGAGGGGAGAAAGGCCCAAGTTATCTTCTAGGCTGTTCTCATTCTCTATTGTGGGGTCTGTGCTGTTGCAGTTCCCATGCCGTGAAGCAGCTGCTCAGGGTGCTTACTATTGTTTATGGTCATTTTTATAGTTTTAGATCAATAAAAAAAAATCTCTGCATTTTTCCAAATAAATGCTTCTGGGTTTGAAAGTACAATTGTAGGGAAAAAGCTATAATTGTTATAAATCCAAGTCCTTCTTCTTGCAAAGAACATTCTTTGAAAGGTTGTTAAGGAAACCAAACATAGTTCTGCTCAATTCAGCCAAAGAACACTATTATTATATTGATTGGCCAGAAACAGTGGTCTTTATTACACACCATGTCATTAACAGCCCTGCATGGTGGTCCATATATGGTAATGTTTGAGACGCCATGTTCGGTTGCATTTAAAGCCATGCACTTGGTGCTTTTAGAAGTCCAGTGGTTTCATCTCATCTCGTTACAATCCTGCAATTGCTTTCTATTTGGGAAACTAAGAATACTTGTATCTTTGAGCAGAATTTTCAGGTCTCTGTAGTGCTAGTGTGTAGTAGTGATGATGGGGTCACTCTAGTGGAAAGTACATAGCAGTGATCTATGTCCTGCTGTTCCTTCTCTTAAATGATTTTTCCTGGGACTTCCCAGAATTGGGCCGTGGAGGCTGGCAGTGTGTCTTAGCTCATACTTCTGACCCCGAGAGCAGACAAAGCAGTCTAATTCTCTAGACTCTAGACTCTGTCTCATCACTCTGTTGATGGTCCCAAGACATGTTTAAGCTCCCAGCAAATTAAGAAAAAAAGCTTTTCTAAAAATGACTCATCAGTTAAAGACTAAGTGAATATTTCACATTAGCAAGGAATCAAATCACAGGAAAAGTGTCACTATCCGTCACTAATGGAGAAGCGGAGGATCAGAGGTACCTGCTAAGTAATCTTCGGCCTGGATTTCATCAAATCTGATGAGATTTTCCATTCCAGGCAGGTCTCCTGTGCTGTTTATTCAAGATTTAAACTCAACACCTTAGTCTGGGACTCCTTAGGCTTCTCTACAAATACAAGTGTCAATGAATGTGCTGTACATGATCTTAGAAGTTGATGTCCATCACAGTGTTTCACAATGGCAGACAGATTTTTAATCAATAACATTCATTTTATGGTGAGTGTTGTGCTAAAAAAGCTTAAAATCTTAAAATCTTGGGTCTAGGCCTTCTAAATGGTCCTTTACCTGGATGTACAAACTGTACACACTTTAGTTGGTATGAAACATTTTCTAATTATATTTAAAACTTCACACTCGCTTTTAAGAGCTAGGCTCCAGAATCGGAAGGTCGTGGGTTTGAATCCCAGACCAGTAGGTTGCCCTGAGTTACACTTGAGCAACATACTGTCCCCATCTCTGCTTCCTGGGCTCTTTAAATAGCTGCCTCCTGCTGCACGTGTGTGTATGGGTTAAATGCAAAGGCAGTATTTTGTTGTGGTTCACTGTGTGCTGGGCTGTGTTTTACAAAGGCAATTAGTCACTTTCACTTCATGGTTCTTTAAAATGTAATCAAAAGTGTCTACTAATGAAGCCCATATAACTTGTTTCAGTTCTTACCCATGTTATTACTTTTTTTCATTATGATACAGTAAAAAGTGAAGTCAGTGCATGTGTAATAACACATGAATAAGCCTGTTTTTACTGTGAATACATGAGCAGTCATTAAGATGTTGTTGCATGCAGAGTTAAAGTGAAGTGAAAGTGATTAATTGTCATAGTGAATCACAGCGAAATGCTACCTCTGCATTTAAACAATGCACAGTGCAGCAGTGGGAAGCCTAATTCGGTGCCAGGGGGGCAGTGAGGGGGACGGTACCTTGCTCAAGGGTACCAACCTACTGGTCTGGGATTTAAGCCAAGGACCTTATGATCCTGGGGCCCAGTCCCTAACCACAAGACCAGCGCTGATTGTATAAAAATTCGAAATTGTTTTCCAGTGTTCAGACAACACGAAGACTAGACTCTGAAAAGAGTAAGATCTGTCAGACGGAGCCTCCTAAACTGGTGTAATGGCTCCATAAATGACTTCTTGACTCTTGACTTCTTGATTATTTTCTACAGTTTAAAACATTTAATTGTGCCTTTTCCTGAGAAAGAAAATAAAGTCTATTTTTCAATCTTAAGAAACGCAATTGCATAAACGTGTTTTTTCCTTTGAAGCACTTTGGTGAGCAAAAAATACTTGTAGAGTATTAATTAATTTAGTCAATAAATCACCTGGAGCTCAGTGTATGACCTTCTTTTGGTTAGATTTTCTTTCCAAATTTTTCCAAAAGTTCTCCCTCTCAATGTGATGAAGGAGGAGTGCGAAGCCCACCTTCTTCATGGAAACAAGATCTCAGCTGCCGGGCCTTCTAAGACATTTGTTAACGTAAAATATATTTTGATGGAACTTGCTTTATAAGATATTAATCATGAATTCTCATGTTTAGCATATTTGAATCACTTTACCGTTAATACTTTTTCTGATCCAAATGCATTGAACTGTGTGTGGAAGTGGCCAACCAAGTAAAAGAAATAGGTGTTTAAATGAGAACGTCTTTTATTTTTATTTGGGTCTTTCTTCAATCAGTTATTTTCAGTCAGCACTTTTCAAACATCTCCAACATGCCAGACTTGAAATTTTGGATCGGTGAAGGAGGACTAAGCATTTTATGAAGAGGCGCCAATACCAGTGAATAAAACAGCATGCACAGATCAGCCATTACATTAAAATCTGCCTGATGTCATGCAGGTCTACCAGAACCCGACAAGAAATGGATTCCAAATGACTCCAGTACTCATATCTGGCACAACAGTATTACTACATCCTATAAATCCTCTCTGCTATAAAATGGAACCACCAACTAGTCATCTAGTCTGTGGAGCAGCGGTGGCCTAGTGGTTAGGGAGTTGTCCCTGGATTATGGGTTAGATCCCCTCACCAGTAGGTTGCCTTGAGTTACCCTTGAGCAAGGTAATGCAAGGTCACTGCTCCCCATACGCTATCAATGGCTGCCCCACTGCTGTATGGGTGAAAAGCAGAAGCTGAATTTCGTTTCACAATGACACGACTAGTCACTTTCACTTTCCTTTCCTTTTAAACACATTGTTCAAATACATGATCAGATTTGGAGAATTTGGAGGCTAAATCAACTCCTAGGATTAGTTTTTCCATCCCTGAACAGGTTTTGCAGTGGCAGGGAGTGTTATCCACCTGAAAGAGGCCACGACCACTTAAAAATGCATCAATGTTTAGTTTGGTGATGTATCAAAGTAACATTCACATAAACACCAAAATCCAGTGTTTCTCAGTAGAGCATTGCCCAGAGCATCACTCTGCCTCCACCAGTATGGGCAATCTGAACAGCCTGCAGTTATGCAGTCACATATGCAGCTAACTTTATTGCAGTGTGTTCTGACACGTCTGTCATCTGATCAGCTTGACCTTTCTAAGCAATTTGGCTTAAGAAAGCAAAATGTTTCAAATGAGTGGGATCTATCTGTTAAAAAAACAAAACAAGCAGAAGTTTTGAGGCAATATTAGCTGCAGTGGTCTCTCCCTCTGTTTGTGAAAGGCCCTTAAACAAGTGGGTATTAAACTGGACTTAACTTGTAGCAAGTTTCATTCAGATTGGACACATTTAATAAAGTACAAGAAACTTAATTCACAGCTGGTCAATTGCCTCTGATGCTCTTAACCTTGGAAAAAATGGAAAAAGTCGTTCATACATTTGTTGCTCCTCAAGTGGAGGGTTTTAATGTGTTTTAATGTGTTATTACAAAGGGTCAAGGATCCTTTGTAACCAATACAAAATGCTGTTGACCCTAAATTAACTTACATTTTAGTTTCTTTACAAAGGCTTTCAGTTTGTTTCAGAATACAGTCTTGTGTAAGTTTTAATTGGTTTAATTACATTAAATGGATGCACATCTGCATCTGCGCTGCATCCAGGATGGGATTTTTCTTTTAACTGATGGATGACCCAATGGTAGCAAAGCTCCTTAGAAATGTGGTATGGACAAAGATGTGTCCATCCTTATCTGAGTTTCTTAAACTATCTAGGTTTTCCAGCACACATAGAACATTTTACTGTTCTTTAAATCATTCCAGAACATGTTCTGCACTGTGGCAGGAGCATTCTCCTGCTGAAAGAGGTCACACCCATCACTGCTTCCCAGCAGATCTTCGCCCAGGGCGTCATACTGCCTCCATCTGCTTACCTTCTACCCAAAGTGCCAACTCTTCCCCAGGTAAGCAACATACACATTCTCTGCAATCCACATGATGGTAAAAAAAGAAGACTGATGAGACCTTGTTTCGTGGTTTAGTTTTGATGCTCACATTAATTAACTGTACTATGTACTATGAGGCCAGCAGGGGCAATCTGACAATTGACACGAAGAGACTCCACTGGGGCAGTGGTGGCCTAGTGGTTAGGCAGTTGGACCTGGATCAGAAGATTGTGGGTTCCATTCCCTCACCAGTAGGTTGCCCTGAGGTACCCTTGAGCAAGGTACCATCCACGTCACTGCTCCCCAGGCGCTTTCAATTGCTGCCCCCTGCTGCACGTGTGTATGGGTGAAATGCAGAGATTGAATTTCGTTATGTTGCGCTGTGCTGCGTTTCACAATGACAAGTCACTTTCACTTTTTCAAACTCCAAAAAGATTCCACAGATCTGCTGACTTTGCAGATCCAGGTTGTGGTGGAGCAGCAGTGGTCAAGTGATTAGGGACTAGTCTCCATAATCAGAAGGTCATGGGTTCAAGTCCCAGACCAGTAGGTTGCCTTGAAGTACCCCATGCTGTTTGTGAACTCCAAACAGAGAAAACATTAATTATTCATGGTTGATTGTTACTTTAATTATTTGTTGTTATTTTTATCAATATTTCTGATCGTTCAATGATCTTACTTTAAACCGAAGTGTTTTGGCTTTATTTTTGAAGCACCAGGACTTGATCGGCTGTGTGAGGATTGTTGAGAACTTGTTTATTGATTGTGAAGGAATCAGATTTTTTGTGCTTTTTAAAAATGCAGTTATTTAACCGTAGAGTCAGACATGAGCTGCTAATTCAGCAATTTCTCCACTTCCCTGAGAGTAATTCCTGCAGTATTTCACAAGCTCATTTCCACCTAATTCAGCTCATTAGCTAATTATCAAGCTTGTCACAGGATGTGTTAGGTGTGTCTGAGGAGGGAAAACATCAGTCTGCACAGTGCATATCTGAACCAGCCCAATATGTGAAGCTCTAGAGTGGAGAGGAAAACGTTGCTTGGTGTTCAACCCTTCAGAACCAAACATGCTGACTGGACAGACTGTCTCATGTTTGCCTGAAACCTCATGTTCTTAAATCTTTTTAGCATTGCCAGTTGTTAACATGCAGTGGATAGGCAGCGGTGGCCTAGTGGTTAGGGGAGCCACAGGATTGGAAGATTGTGGGTTCAAACCCCTTACCAGTAGATTGCCCTGAGGTACCCTTGAGCAAGGTACCATACCTGTCACTGCTCCCCGGGCAGGTTTCATAGCTGCACAGTGTTTGCATGGGTTAAATGCAGAGGTCCAATTTCGTTGTGGTTCGCTGTGCTGTGACCTCGCAATAACAAGAATAGTCACTTTCACTTTTTTCACATTTGCATTGTCTGATGATGAAAGAATAAACCAAACCAAAACATAACACTTAATGCTCAATCCAAACACTGGCACACTAAACGAATTCAGTTAATTTACTGAAAGTGTTCAGTGCATGGATACTTGAACATTTTCCTCTTTTCCATCTTAGGATTTTGTTGCTATGTAGCTTTCTAGAGCTGCATCACACTTCTGATGTTTCCCAAGTGTCTACAGCCTGGTCACCTCTGTGTCCTGGCATTAATAATATTTCTGCACTCATCTTTCTTTAAAGTTAAAGTTTCCTTAAACGTTTGTCAAACATTTGCCAGTCATGTTGGAACCCTCTGTTCCTATTGGGATGAGCACAAACATACGGCTTGTTCTCATATCTTTGTTGAAAAATTATCAAATTAGTTGTCTGCTTGGAAAAAATGGAAAAACGTCCCTAAAGTTCTGTGGGTTTGTGCCCTCCAGGCCTTTGCGCTATTCATGCGTACGCATGACCTCATCTCGGCACATTATGCTTTCTTTTCACAGCTTTCTCCTCCTTGAGAGGATTAAACTGGCAGTGATAAAAATCTTGCCTATCCACTTATGGGCTCATTTTTATTCCTTTCAACACGACCTGTTTTAGTAGTGGTGCTTTAGCTAACATGGTGTATCAGAGAAAAGTGGAAAAATATTAATGTCTGTTTAGACACAGACTTGTGGTTATGCTCCCAGCAAAAAGAAACACCTTTCGTTGCTGTATCAGGTGTTTAATTAGCTCTTTCTAATCTAAAGTAACCAAGCCAAAGATTCAGCTGACTAAATAATGAGTGTGTGACTCATGGTGGAATAACAAGAGCCATTCTTGGAACCAAAGGGAGAACAGGTGGCCAGGGAGACCTGCTGGCATCTCCTCAGAGTTTTGAGTCCCAGTGATAACTTGATTTCTCCTTCTGAAAGATCAGCCAACCATTGCTGCTTTCAACACAGATATAGTGAAGTCAAGCAATCCTGAGAGCAGAGAGCGCTTTGAGGTTTCTCTCTGGATTTAGGACATGTTGTCTGGTTGTGTACTTTAGGTGTGCTGTCAAAATATTTTGCAATGCTGTAAATTTTGGTTTTCTAAGGACCTTTCAAAAGGTCATTAATTTAATTTAATTTTTTTGTAAATGTGAAATGTGTCATTAAGCATAATCAAAAGTCTCCTTCTCAAATATAGTCCTTGAGGAAACCAAAAGTGGTTCTATTACAGCCAACTGCCTTGTTATCAGGGACAATGCACTGGCCATGTGGTTATGACAGTTGTTATGACATTGTTATAACTGTAGTTATGACACTATTATTACAGAGTTTTTACAGCGTTAGGATTTCCGGATTAATTTTCAACCTGGGGATTTCTAAAGGCGTTTAACTCTGCGGTGAACATGCATATGGATAGCAGCCCTCTGCACTAACTGTGTATTTTATTACAAAGTGGTGCAAAAGGAGCAGCGGCGGCCTATTGGTTAGGAACTAGGCTCCAGGATCGAAAGGTCATGCGTTCGAATCCCAGACCAGTAGGTTACCCTGAGCTACCCTTGAGCAATGTACCGTCCCCATAAGTGCTCCCCGGGCATGGCTGCATCCTGCTGCACATGTGAGTGTGGGTACAGAGACTGGATTGTATTCTGGCTCACTGCGTTTCACGGCAAATAGTCACTTTCACTTCACATTTTCTGAAAACTCACTCATACTGATGAAACAGACCACCAGAAGTCGTCCGGCCAGTTCTTCAAGCATCACACAATGAATTCTGTTCAAAACTGATGGAATCTTTGAAGAGAAACAGACATTTAACATATTTGTTGACTCCACAGAGCACCAGCGAACAATGCTGCTTCCGTTTTTGCCTTTTTCTTAACAGGTACGTTATTATTTATCTCCTCCCCCTTGGCCAAATGTTTGTTGTCAGAGGTTTTGTCTCCACTCTCCACACTGCTTAATACCCAGATCAATGTAAAGGACACATGGAAGTATGTGGATATTAATGGTTTATTATTTGAAGATGATGCATTTTTTTTTTTTTTGTATGTGAAGGGAAACAAATAAGCCTATGAGGAAGGTCAGTTGGAGGTAAGTGTGCCGGATAATAATTAGATGATGTTCCTATTGGGAAGTCCTTTAAACAGTTTCCTTTCAGAAGGGCCCCTTTTTTTACAAGCTGCATAATATAAAGACATTTCCAATATGTCCTTGAAAAGAAAGCACACAGAAAACTAAACTTATGGTCAATTATAAATACAGTCTGTATAAAATGATCGTAGAACTGAGATGAAGTCCGAGATGAAATGCTAAGTTTGTTTGTCAGGTTCACATTATATTTTGGCCATTATTGCAATGCATGCACTTCATCACTGATACTAGAACTATAAGCCCACCGAGTCAGACTGTATAGATTGTACTTGAATTTAAGATTTCTGGTCTGTTCTGGTCTGTTTCTTAAAAAAAAAGTTACGTTTTTTCCATATCAGCGTGCCTTGTCCATATGAAACAGAATTATAATTAAAAAAGATTTATGATTTACAGCAACTGATGAAGTTAAACTCTATGGAGATGAAACAGGGAAGGAATTGGTTTCTGGTATCTACAGACCAATTGCCATCATTAATGAAACTGGCAGAAAAATAATCACCTCCATGTGTGTCTGTCTAGTGCTGATGCACATTCTCTTGTTCATGCTTCCTCCATGTCTCCCATCAATTACTTTAATTGACTCTACACTGGTCGTCCTTTCAGCTGCATTGATTTCCAGTTCAATACTTCATCGAATTCATGATACTGATTCTTACTTTCAGCACCCTGCATAATTCTGCCTCGCTCTGTCCCTGTGATCTAGTCTTTCCATACTCCCCCTAATTTCGTTACTTTACTCTTTCTGAGGCTCTCCCCCCGGGGAGGCAGGTCTTTTAGTGCTATGGCCTCCAAGCTGTTAAGCTCACTCCCACGGCCTTTTTGAAATTCCATTTTCCCCCCTTTTTCTCTTCTAATTGCCAGGGACACAATTCTTCAGATATAATTTTTCTTGTTTTTTAACAACATTCAATTATAATAGGTCAACTATGTAAGCATTATCATTATTATTATTATTATTATTATTATTATTATTATTATGAATAATTATAATAATAATAATAGTAGTAGTAATACTTCTATTTAGTTATAGCATTAATATTATTATTTTTATTATTATTTTTATTATTAATTTTATTATTCTGACACTAAATTCTTATTTAGTACTTAATAACAAACTGTTCTGTTTGAAGGAGGAAGATGCAGAGAAGAGGAAGAAATGGAAACAGATGATCCACTGCGGCGAGCCCTAAAGGGGAACAGCCAAAAGAAGAAGACTTAACAACAAAAAGCAGTTGAAATCAGAATCCAAATGTAAAACCCACGTCTTAAGTATAAACTTTGTAATAATAAAATATCTCATGCTTTCATTTCTCATTACTGCAGTGAACAGAAGTTAAACCACTGAAAACACAAACATGCCCAGCATGGGTTTCCCAGCACTGGCAGACAGAGCACTAACCCAAAAGTCATCAATTGTGTGGACATAACTAATTGCCTAAAACTTTTTGTAAATCAAGAGGAAATCTCAGAATATCATTGTGAACCATATGGCCACATTTCAAGTTCTCCAAAGGCTCCATGCAGTGAAGAACTGAAGTGTGTGTTTGCTCAAGAGACCATTTGTGCAGGATTTAGATCTACAGGCTGAGAGCACTTTGTGCTTTAAGCCAGAACGTTTTGCATAAACAAAAAATAACAAAGCAGAATCTGTATCTTCTACTGAGTCATGTGTTCCACATATAGAAGAACATTGATGCAGGCTGCTAATAATTAGAAAGAAAATAAAATGCAACATCAGGTAGAGTTTGGATACATTTTCTAATAGGTTTATAAATTACATATCCTTAAATTATGATGAATCTGCTTTAAATCAGCCTAAAATCAATATTTGTAGTCGAATATCTTTTGTCTTAATTCTGTGGTCCAAACCAGATGATCTTGAATTCTTTACAGGGCACTTCTGTCAGGTTATAATTGATAAGGGGTTACACACATGTTGTGCTTAAAGACCAAAAATAAATATCAAAAATACATATGTTAAGTGATTTTTCCGCCCATTGAAACAATTGCTTGCATTTAATGGAGGACGTTGTCTCGAGTCTTCCTCATTTCTTCATATTTTATACAAAGGAAACCACCTTGCTAGTCACTTTCACTTCAGCAAAAATACAATTCCATGGGTGTCAAGCTGTCTTTGGAAAACTGAATATTTTAAACCAAAGAAATGTAATGACTTTAACGAATGTTTTACTGTGCCTAAAGATACACGGTTCTAGATAAAGGGGTTCCAAGCACTCAACATTCCGCAGTGAACTTATCACCTGATCATCTGGAATTATCTGCACCTGTTTCTTCACTGCTTCATGTCTTAAGTTAGATGCTTTGTTCTGCTTGAAGGTTCAGACGTAGATCACTGTGTGGAACTTATAAGTACAGGAAAATCTGGCTCAGGCTGGAGCTCCTCTGAAGAGATGAGAACATATTTGATGACCATAGAGGTGAGTGAACGTGTCCTGTGGGCACTGCTGAGGACCAGGCGATGCCATTGAGCTCCGATCCCTCAGAAACTGCCGAGAGTTGATAGGCCAGTTTGAATCTAGTTGTACATGAGGACCCTAGACTTGAGCAGCCAGGCCACTCAAATATCCAAGGGCAACAGGGATGTGACCCTCTAAAATTATAAATGATTTCAGTCATTGCATTTCTAGTTAATATTTTGATATTTTGGGGGAGATGAAATGATACACTAGACAAACCACTTCTGTTCCTCAACGAATAATGGGTGGGTGTGAAGAATCATTCTCAAAGCTTAGAGATCACCCACGTGTCCTCCTTTATTCATGTCAAGAATCCTTTAAGAAGCTTTATTTGTAAGCCATAACAAGCTGAGCGGCCCAAGGTGGTATTCTATCCTCCACAAATCTTTTGTAGGCGGAAATGTGAAAGGAATGATTCAAGAATTGAGGTATACCTGACACATAAGAGACACTTTTTTTGATAGACTTTGTAAAGTTGTGTGGAATTGTGCAAGTAAATTCTCAGCAGAATGCTCAGGTTTCGGGGGCTCTAAGCAAAAGTGATTTTGAAGAGCATACTATAGACACTCTATAGACAACAGATGTTCTACCGATGTTCTACAGATACAGATTGTATCCAAACTATTTGAAACACTTTAGGATTTGGATTATTGTTTATTATTATTTTTATTGTTCAGCCAGGAGACATGTGAGGTTTAGTGTTGTATTGAACTAAAATAATTTAAATTTATATTAAGCTGAATGTGAATTAAAGCTCAGTTACTTGCGTCATGAGTGTACCATCAAAATAAGTTGTTATCATTTATAATAATAATGCATTATTATCTACCATCCCATCTTACATTACATTTTATATTGTGTATAGAAATGATTCATCTAACTGTGGAACTTTGCTCTCTTAATGTTCCTAATTGTACCTTTTGCATCACTATGGCACCGTCAAGGCTATACCTTTATGAACTTTATTTAGGGAACATAATTCTACCATAATCCAATGAAGTTTCATGTATTTTTTAAGATGGACATTCTCTGTACACCCCATCGTGTCCTGTCCAGACTTTCTATTTTCATTAACTCTTTAAAAGGTAATAAATGTAAAATAAAATGCAAAATTTGACACTTTTCTCCTGAGAAAGTCTTTTAAAATTGCATCTCACATTTTCAGTGCACTCCCTGCACCTGACCAGTTTCAATAGATTATTTTTATTTGTTAACCCTCATGGTGACCTATGTATGAATTATACATGTAGAACAAAGTAAGGGTTTTCTTTCAAGAAGCTCTGAAGGCAACTTTTTAGTTACAAGCTTGGCTAAGAGGGTTCAGGTGGTGTTGAAGAATTGTGGCGGTTGTACCAAATATGGACGTGTTAGTTGGATCGAATTCTACAAACTCTCTTTGGGTTATAAACTGCTGAAATGTTGAAATGTTATCATGCATTGAAATAAATTGTATCTGTTTCTACCTTGCTCAAGGTTACCTCCGTGCAACCTACCGTTTGCATTGCTATGGCTTTAGTAGTGCACACTTCTGTAAAGAGTCTTGATAAATATACAGTATATCCATGAATGCTCCTCCCTAGAGACTATTTGGGCTGTGTCCTGACATGTGACCGATGTCCTAATAAACGCCTGAAAACTCTCGGGA
Organism: Hepsetus odoe; assembly: GCA_017165825.1. Classification (NCBI taxonomy): domain Eukaryota; kingdom Metazoa; phylum Chordata; class Actinopteri; order Characiformes; family Hepsetidae; genus Hepsetus; species Hepsetus odoe. The sequence goes on from CM029376.1 coordinate 4,518,532, forward strand.
CGCTTAGCATTTCGCTTTCGGCTTTAACACACATAAGTTCCTTGTTAATGCTGCTGCTTCATCAATACGCAGAGATACCATCAAACAGTCAGAAGAGGGGAAAATGCTCATTTAAGAACATGTGTAACTCCCCCAGTAATCTATCAGCCACCCTGAAGCAATATGAGCCTCTAAAGGGCAAAGGAAGAATAAGAAAGAGAGCCTGGCGAAGAGATAAAGCTTGTTTATGAGGGAAGATCACACCATCGCCACATGGGACTTGCTAGGATTCCAGTTCACAGGGAGCTCAACACTAATTAGATGGAGTTGAAATATTGGTTGTGACAAAAGGCAAGTTCATATCAGTTGTGTGTAAATTTGAAGTAAGAGCGTCACACCATCACGCTGTTATGGACTCCATATGAAGATGCATGAAGAAGACTGGCTGCTACTGATGGCCTTCAAGGAAAAAACTGCTGGAGTGGTGGAAGCATATAAATACCTTTCTTTATTTTTAATCTCTACAGATTCTCACTTCTTCTCTTTTTCACTCTTCACTTCACTTCTTAAAAAAGGTATTTTCATAAAAGAGCACAATCCAGGCAACCTAGGGATCCAGAATGCCTTCAATTTAGGAGCCTTTAATTTTTGAGGCAGTACTTATTGGACCATTTTTACTTCTTGAGAGGTTCATAAGCATAGCTAGGCGAGCTTCTACATGAGGCCAAAGAGAAATATGTAGATTAATGCATTTTAATTAAGAAGTATAGATGATGTAGGGGTTCAATGAACAGCTGTTATTGAAAAAATTGATTTTAATTAAATCGTTTTGTTGCTGAGCTCCAAAGTTTTATCGTTTTAGAGGCAAAGAACCCGCAGGGAAACTTTAGAAAATTTCTGATAACATTTGTAACCTACTATTTACTCATGTATTTGCTCTAGCAACCAGTTCAGCTATTTTACTCAAGGGAAAGTTGTCACATATGGGGTGTTTTGGGCACGCTAGAGGGCGCTCTCTGTCACGTGTGTTGTGTTTTGGGCACGCTAGAGGGCGCTCTCTGTCACGTATAAGGTGTTTATGTCACAGGAGGTGTTTTGGGTACGCTAAAGGGCACTCTGTTCTGACTGAGCACACCTGAGCCCATGCAGGCACAGGTGTGCATCATTGGGGCGGACTATTTAAGCCCCGATGAGTCAGAACAGAGCGCGGCTCATTAGGTAGGCTAAGCCTATGTGTAAGGGTGGTTCTGGTTTTGGTTCTGGTTTTGGTTCTGGTTTTGGTTCTGGTTTTGGTTTTGGATTACTTGGTTTAGGCTGCAGTTCTCCTGTTCTTAGGTTTTGATTCGAACTGCAGCCCTTGCATCTTGTATTTGTAAACTGTGGACAATAAAACAGTGCTCCGAACTCCTGGCTCCACACTGGCGTCCTTCCGGTACCCCGCCACCATTACAAAAGTATAAAAAAGAAGAGGAAAATTATAAAAGTATTCCTATGATTAGTTGTGTCTGTGTAAAATGAACTGAACCTCATTCAGTATTAATACAATTTAAAGACTATCGAAGCATTCAAACTTTAACTCCAATAAAACATTCTACTGAAAATAATGAATACTAACACTGACACAGTTTTATTCTTTTTGTTTCTCTACTGGTCTCCTATTTTTAGTTTTTCTTGTTACGTTTTTTGCATCATCTGGTCACGCCTGTCCTGTGGAAATATGTCTTTTCTGTGGGTTCTTCATCCAATTTGATAAGCTGTGCAATAATCCAAATTAAAAACACTGTATAATTCCCCTTAAAAGCATTAAAACTAAAATAAAGTCTGTTCTGAAAATTTTAACAGTAGATAGATACATTTTAAAGATTAAAATATAGGAAGTGAAATAAAAAAGTCAGCAAAAAAAAAAAAAAAAATATATATATATATATATATATATATATATATATATATATATATATATATATATATAATATATATATATATATATACGTATACTTTTATGTGAAGCTCAGAAAACACTACTTTAGTCCAGTAATTAAGTATTTGTAGGTGTTCAAAGCCAAACATGACACTTTCCATTCTCTTAATAGTTTTGTGAACCAATTAAATACCTCGACAACATAATGGATCAAGATCTAAAACACTGGATCAAAGCCAGTGATACAGGTTCAGAACGAGTCAGCAATGCTGCATCTATTAATCTTTTGCTGAAGGTCAGTGATCCAGCGCTCATCAATCTGTGAGTTTCTGTGTAACGTAATGTGCAGACGATGCAGATTACAAGATCATCATGAACGCTCAGTAATAAAGAATATTAATGGCAAATGTGTGATACAATCCAAAGAGAACAGCACATTTTCAATAATTAATATCTTATATTCCCACAACTGAACCTCATTATGGACCCCCTACACTCAAAGTTGTGACACACTACCGCTAATGATGTAAACCTGTTCAGTGGGACTATCATCAGCCAACTAACATTGCTTGCACTTTTTAAATCCCTTTAAGAGAATAAATTTCTCCTTAACCTCAAAATGATGCCAACCTTTATATATTACTGAAATGAACATGGACATTTATGGCCATAAAAGGAGCATAAAATCTGCCATTGCCACGTTTTATATTAAGACAATGTTCTTGCTGAAAGCTCCTCATTATTAAAAAGTGACTGGAAAGAGAGTAGTATAGAAAGTATTTTACTTGCAATTGAAAAATGTCCCTGTGGTCTTTGAAAGACAACGGGGAAGAGCTTGCATAAAAGAACACATTAATTCAGCCTTTGTATTCTGTGTTTTACCCTCATTTATTCCTCTTTCAAGATAGTAGGACATAAAGTAATTCTTTGGGTGTTAATTCTGTATGCCCATTACCAAAGTTTCATTGACTGTCTCAATTAAAATGGCAAACTAAGGGGTTTGAAAAAAGAAAAATAGCACAGCAACAGCCATATAGCCAGCAGAGAGCATTATAAAGAGACTGTACATGTTGGCCTTCATGTTTAGTACCCAGGGCCTTTAGCTTTGCAAAAATCGGTTAAACATGTGACAGCTATGCGTGCCATTACACAATCAGTGCTGCAATAGTCTGTAATTAATTTTTCCTTGATTTGATTACCACTTTTAAAATGTTAAAATCTATCTTCAACATCCTCCTCCCAATATAATCCTCGTCTCCTCTGAACATGTCCAAACCAACGCAACCTTGCTTCTCTAACTTTGTCACCAAAACGTCCAACCTGAGCTGTCCCTCTAATATTCTCATTTCTAATCCTGTCCATCCTCATCACACCCAACGAAAAGCTCAGCATCTTTAACCAATCCATACAACATAGCTGGTCTCACTACTGTCCTATTAATGTTCCCTTTCACTCTCACCTGTCACTGATCACTCCTTTATCTCTTAAATACTTTGTCACCTCTGCCCCCTGCATCCTAGCCATTCCACCATCCCTTTCATTCACAATCATGTATTCTGTCTTTGTCCTACTCCATTCCTCTCCTCTCTAGAGCATATCTCTTTCCAGGTTCTCCTCAAGTTGCTCCCTACTCTTGCTACAGATCACAATATCATCAGCATCATGGTCCAGGAGCTCCTGTCTAACCCTGTCCTTCAACTTGTTCGTTACCAATGCAAGCAAGAAGCTCAGATCTGATCCTTGATGTAATCCTACATCTACTTCAAATGCATCCATCACTCCTACTGCATACCTCACCACTGTCACACTGCCCTCATACATATCCTGTACTTCTCTGACATATTTCTCTGACATTCATGACTTCTTCATACAAAACCACAATTCCTCTCTAGGCACCCTCTCATATACTTTCTCTATGTCCACAAAGTCACAATCCAACTCCTTCTGACCTTCTCAATACTTGTCAATTAACACCCTCAGAGCAAACATTGCATCTGTTGTGCTCTTTTTGACATTAAACCATACTTCTGTTCACTAATCCTGACATCTTTCTTAACCTAGCTTCCACTACTCTTTCCCATGCTGTGGCTGATCAACTTTATACCTGCTTATCCCACCCTTGTTCTTGAAAATCGGCACCAGTACATTTTGTCTCCAATCCTCAGGCATCCTCTTACTTTCCAAGATTGTGCTAAACAATCTGGTCAGAAACTCTCCTGTCATCACTTCATCTCCTTGTACTAATGTCTAATTTCTTCATCTTTCTGGCTATCCCACTTCTTCTTCCACTGCCTCTTCTTCTGTCTCTACTACCTAGTGCCCGACTTAACTCCTGCCTGAATTCTACCTTGAAATATTCCTTCTTCAGCTTCCACCATTTGATCCTTGACTCTGACCTCACTTTCCTCCTCTTCTTGACCTCCAAGAGCATCCTACAGATCACCATACCATGCTTTTTATCTATGTTCTCCCCTGTCACTACTTCGCAGTTTTCAATCTCCTTAGAACTGACCATCCTGCAAAGGATATAATCCTCCTGTGTGCATCTTTCTCCACTCTTATACGTCACCCTGTGCTCCTCCCTCTTCTTAAAATAAGTATTTAATAAAAATCTGTATCGTTGTTCACATACCAGATTTATCTGGGCTTGGGACCAGCACAAAGCTAGCGTAAAAATGCAAATATTAAGCTTGTATTCATTAGTTTTGATTCATTTTGCTGAATTTTTAAAAGGTGAATGTTAGGACAAATACTTATTGCTAACAAAGTTTATTTTGGGGGGAAAGAGATTCAGGTAACATCTTGACTGGCCATATGCATTATGAGGGAATATGTAGAACCACTCACCATTATGGTGAGAACCAGGGTTTGAAAAGTAGCATGGCACATTTTACTACCATTCAAAACTAACACATCGTACAAGTGAGGGCAAGTGAGGGATGGCAAAAGCAGGCTATAAAGAAATGAAAAGGAGCTGCAAACTTTTTCCCTGTATGTGTGTATTACCAGCAGGGTGGGTTTAAAAAGATGAAATCTGTGCAGACCCAGTCTTTTCCAATAACACCGGGTATTGATGCTATTCATCACCAGGCAGGGAGATTGGGAGAGTTCTGATCATATACACGCCTCATATATCACACTACTGCTCATCCATGTTTGGGAGCAACAGCAGCAATTCAGTTCTGTGGACTGATTGTGTGTTCTGATCTGAGGAGCTAGGGTTGGAAGCAAAACATAAAGAATTTTGCCAATTATTCCACATTTTCTACCCTTAATAAGACAAAGGTTGATATAAAGATATATATATATAAACATTATATATATAAGAAACATTCTATAGGGAGAGTTTATTGGACACCAATGAAGGATGGCAAAAACAAAACAAAAAACAAAATGAAGAGAGAGGGCTTTTTGGTAGGGGTATGAGGCTGCAAGGTCTGGGGAGGAGAGGGTATGTTCAGACATAGAGAGACAGAGAGAGAGAGAGCATGAGAGAGCAAGAAAGAGAGAGAGAGAGAGATAGAGAGAGAAGAGGGCAAAACTGAAACACAGTTGAGTTAAACAGCTCATATATGGCCACCATAAAGAGCTTAAGTGTCAATAAGCAACTCTGATAATGGATGGATGGATGGATGGATGGATGAATGGGTGAATGGATGCCTGCCCCAATCAAATTAGAGCTCATGGGACAGCAAATGCCTAACTTCACTTTTGTGTAATCAACATTCTCCACATTTTTAAATAGTCATCCTGCCAAAACCCAGTGAATGATTTCAGAAACAGAGAATGTCCCCCAACACATTACATCTGGCTTCTCTTTATTATTGGCTGAACAGTGTAATTGCTTTATACTAAGCTTCCTGTTGCTTTGGCTTTAAGTGTATTAAGAGTTAATGTAGCTTATAATACTGCTTGAGTTTTCCCCAGATTACTGAAACTCTCCAATAGGCTTAGTTGTTGAGTTTAATACCTTAAAGGTCTCCCCTTCTATAACTGTGCCTCCTACTGTCTTGAAAGATTTTACTGACTGTTGACGGTTAAAAGCAAAAAACTGAACCCCATGGAGGTTTTCACTTATGAGCCATTTGAAAAAAAAAAAAAAATGTATTGACACTTTTTCTTTGAGCGTCTGTTCAACGGTTAGCCAGGCAGGACCGGAAAATAGAAAGAAAGCAAAAGAACAGCAAATCTGCACTCAAGGCACTCATGGAATGCACTCATACCTGTAAAAGTTGGAGAAGATGTTATTCTTTTGGATGGAAGGTTGTTACCTACAACCTGCACCCTTGATCTTGCATGAACCAACATCTGCAGTATCTGCTGAACCCAATTGCCTAAAACATCCTGTTTGGGATACCAGAGCACAGATCAGGCGATTTTTCCTTTCTTAAGGGACCATGCAGTGCAGAGAAGCAGAGAAGCGGAGTGGGGATGGATGACCAGCACCTCAAGGCCAGGGACTGCCATCCACTGAGGTCAGTAACAGTCACTCACAGACAGAGTGAAGCATCAAATTATAGTTTGAGGAGATTCTAACATCACATACATACAGCTGAAAATGACTACTAGACCTTTTTCTGATTTTTGGGGAGGAGAATTTTGAAAAAGCCCATTTATTTTCACTCCTTGAGTGAACCAAATTCACACTGTGCAGTTAAACCTCTGCTAGAAATGTCCCAGATACCCAAACTGTTTCAAAAAGAATGAGATCTAAAGTCACTTTGAGTTTGCAATGCCCTATTTTATCATCAACATCACAGGGAAAACGAGCAACAAAGTTAAGAAGCATCAACATCAGCAGTGTCAGCAGCTCTTTACTTTTCTACCTGTCCTTTTCTGCAGGGATTCGCTTCTGTACTCTTGCAGCAGAGATGAGGTTCCGTGAGTGACCTTCAGGACCTGAGGAGAAAGATGGGAGGCCAAGCTCATTATCTGCTCTCCCAGCACAGCATGTCTTTCACAACAACCTTTCGAATGTCTCTGACCTCAGTGCTAACTATTGTCCAACGAACTTTAAGCATTTTTTTTACAATCTTCGCCTTTGACCCTCCTAGGAGCTGCAATCATAACTCGCATTCTGACCACAAAAAGGTTCAAATGATCCTGATGTTTCAGAATCTTGTTTTTTTTTTGTTGTTTTTTTTTAAATGCTACGGCATTGGCCTCAGTCTTGGAATATGCGTTTATACTTAATATTAATAAAATAAAATGTTATAAAATGTAAATGTGCAGTCTTTACAGTGTTTTGAATAGTGTGCTTTAAGTCAATCATAGATCTTATGAGTGTTCAAGAGCAACATGTTGGTGTTTAATGCCTATACTAGCTTTTCGTCCATATTGGGGAAGATAATGTGGGCTCCAGATTCACTTAAGAATTCATTAGAAGTGTTCTTGCCATTTCAGCTATAGTTGGAGCAGTCTTACAGAGCGTGGTGGGTATCTTCAAACATGAGGAGAACCCATAATGCAAAGTTAAAGCGGCAAGCTTAATGCTCAGGGATATCAATCGTGAAACATCTCGGTGAGATTTCAGCAGGCTCAGAGTACGAGGGAATAAATGATGAAAATGTATTTGATTGTTCCAGGTAGGCTTGGCGGAGAGCCATGTATTATCCAAGGCTTATGTGCTTCACTCTGCAGTTAAAGGAATAATGTGTAAAGAAATCCCAGCTGACAGCATTGGATATCTCCTCACATCCACAGTGACAGCTATACCTGGACCTGCCAGATCCAAAGTTATTATAGCTAGATCTTCAGAGGTATCAAACCCTGAAAATACATACCCAGCAAAACAGCCTAGCACTTGTCCAGCATAGACATTTCAAATATCAGACATCATACACTAGAATATTTGACTCATCTTCAGTGCAGCATCACTTATGAGACCATATTTAGCAGTGCTTGGTCCCTGCTATGTTGACATGCTGATGGCACACACGTTATATGTTTTCTGTTCAGAAGTTAATAACAATGTTAAATTCTTGTTGCTGGTAATTGTCACGACTGTTTATGTCACATGCAGATTTGAAAGGTAATAAGCCTTATGTGACAATTGACATTAATCTAAATGGAGATTTAAAAAGGCTTTTTCCAACAAGCACCCATTGTGATTGGACTTGGAGTGAAACTGATGAAAGTATCTTCATTAACCTTCAAAAAATGTTGGGTTATGTCAGCTGTTATAATAGACTTATGAACACTGTCCTTTATTGGGCCAACAGTGGCCCAGTGGTGAGGGAGTTGGCCCCAGGATTAAAAGGTCATGGGTTTGAATCCCAGACCAGTAGGTTGTCCTGAGGTACTCTTGAGCAAGGTACTGTCCCCATCACTGCTCCCTGTGCACCTTCAATAGCTGCCCCCTGCTTCACATGTGTGAGTGTATGGGTAAAACACAGATGTCTATGCGGGCAGCAGTGGTCGAGTGGTTAGGGAGTTGGCACCATGATCAGAAGGTCTTGGGTTCAAATCGCAGACCAGTAGGTTGCCTTGAGGTATGCTTGAGCAGGATACTGTTCCTGTCATTGCTCCCAAGGTGCTTTCAATAGCTGCCCCCTGGTGCATATGGGTTAAAGAGCAGAGGTGTAATTTAGTTGTGGTTCACTGTGTGCTGTGCTGTGTTTCACAATGACAAGAACAGTCACTCTCACTTTAAAGGCTTATAAACTTTGTCTCAGTCATGTTTCTTTATTAAAATCTCAGTTAAAGACTGTTATCGTGTTGACAGTTATGGGTATAGATTAATTAGATTTAGTTGTGTATGCACATTTCCTTTGTTGATTTATTGTCTGAACCAGAAGGAAGAAAATGCTCTGGATCAGATGGATGAGAAGATCTTCTTGATGAAAGTGGGAGGATTAGCAGATGAGTGGGCAGAGTCATGATTTCTCAGAGAAACAGCTCCATTATCCATTATGCATAAAGGTGAATCAGAAGACACGCTCAATAAGTTAACCTGCAACAAACTCATCCCATCTGTTTGTAAAGGGCCATGCCAGGTCAGACAGGACCTTTTACCCCTCACTGGTCTGCAATACCTTAATACCCTGAAGTCAGGCTTTGATCTACATCCTCCTGTTGGGGTGAGATATAGTGTGCCCTCTGGAAAGAGAGCAAACTGCAGAATTTTTTGAGTTTTGTAATATAACCTGCTATCTAGAACAGCAACTTCACCCACCATCTGGAGCGCTTTTGAGAAACAAAAGAACTTTTATATTCAGTACTTGTTTTTGGCTCTCATTTTCAGTCTGATCTTTTTTTTGTGGGCAGTGGTGGCCTAGTGGTTAGGGTGTTGACCCCAGATCGGAAGATTGTGGGTTCGATTCCCTAGTGGGTTGCCCTGAGGTACCCTTGAGCAAGGTACCGTTCCCGTCACTGCTTCTCGGGCGCTTTCAATAGCTGAAAGCTATTCAATAACACTCTCAATGACTCGCACTGACAAGGGTTGTCACTTTCACTTCACTCATTGGTTAACACATTGACCTATGAATCCTATGAACATTTACATTTACGTTTACGGCATTTAGCAGACGCTCTTACATGTCCTGATTACAGGGACAGTCCCCCTGGAGCAACTCAGGGTTAAGGGTCTTGCTCAGGGTGGTAGTGCCAGAGGTGGGATTTGAACCTGGGACCTCTTGAGCATAGGTCCATAGGCAAGTATCCTACCACTGCACCACCACCACCCTATGAACCCTTCATAAGGTTGATTTGATGGATGATTCCAGATGATCAGGCTGGTGAAAATGTCCAGAAATCTTTTGTTAATTGTGTACCACAGAAACCTGCTATAGTATTGCAGTCATGCCTGTGCATGCTTAAAAATTCACTTCCCAGCTGTGATAAACCGTCTTATAATTCTTGAGCATGAACATCTGGCAGCGATCACCCCATGCTCACATTGTATAAAATATGGCATCATTTGGACCAGAACCAAAGTCTGTTATTACAGTTGAAGGCTATCAACTATTCATCACGCGGTCAGATGAATAATGCAGCACTGTGGCAAAAGTGAAGCTCCATTATGGCGAAAGCTGGGAGCTACATCATGACTTAAACATATGCAAGAGAGACGATCTCGTCCCCGCCTGCTTCATTACAGGCAGGGCAGGTGCCAGCTTCTCAAAGTGAACGTTGCTGACATTTTCCCTGCTTTCCAACTTGCAAAAAGAGAGAAAAGCAGAGAGATTTGAAAAGAGACTGAGTGGCTTGGAGGATCTCTTCTCACACCATCTCATACACAGCGCTCTTGGCACTGATAGAGCTGAAGCACTTCCATTTCGGTAAGCCCCTCTAATAGGATAGCGAGTGTTTTTGAAATAAAAAAAAAGAAATCCACGCTGTTCCCAAGTTGTCGCATTGAGTTTGGTTTGATATGCTGGCTTTGTGAAGGAGGACTGTTTGTGAATGATAGCCTCACTGGGAGGATACTTGGCTTGGGAAAAAGATCTACATCCTAACAAATATGCCAGTCATCCACCGCTCAACAACCAGCGGGCACTTCAGCATGATCTTGGCGCTAATCTGAAATGGCAGGGAGATTCATTAGCGTGTGCTGTCCCATATCTTGAGAACAAAACGCTTTGCTAGATGCACCAAGGAATATAATCTGAACTGTTATTAACCTGGATCTGATAGTCAATTAGATGTGGCTTGACAAGGCCAATATATGTCTCAGGAATTTTAGAAGCATTAAAAGCCACCATCTGCGATGGGCTGGTGACCTGTCCAGGGTGCGGTCCCAGTCCTTCGCCCTGTGTGAGCTGGGTTGGACTCCAGCACCCCCCCCCCCCCCCCCCACGACCCTAATTAGGACAAGCGGCCCAGAAAATGACTGACTGACTGACTTGCATTACATTCTGCCAACAACGCCCATATTACTGGACAATTACATCATCTCATGTAAGCAGTTTTATCGAACTGACTTATTGAACGAGGAGCACAGCGGATGTTCTGTTCTGTGCTGAAGGATTAAAAAGTGTTTCTGGCAACTAGTTTTTGAACACAGAGCGATATGGAGATAGAACCACTGTTTTGTTGATTTTGTGTAAAGTCTGAGGTTAGAGTCACAGTAATTTAAGGGTGAATGTATTTATTACACACCAAGTATTGTATGATATTGGGGCAGTGGTGGCCTAGGGGTTAGATAACCCCCTTAACAAGTAGGTTGCATTGAGGTACCCTTGAGCAAGGTACCGTCCCCATCACTGCTCCCCTGGAGCTTTAAATAGCTGTTCCGTGCTATACTTGTGTGTAGAGGAAATACCGTCCCCAAAACTGCTCCCTGGGGGCTGGATATGGTTGCTCACTGCNACCCTAATTAGGACAAGCGGCCCAGAAAATGACTGACTGACTGACTAAAAGCCACCATGTTTTTGGTCCACCTGGAAAACGACCACTTGTCCAATTTCCAAAGAATCCCATTCTGGAACATTTTGGAAGGTTGGGGTGATTTCACTCATTCAAACGTTTGGAAGTTTGGTAGATCTGGATAATATTCATGTTCTCCATGATGAACATTATAAATGTGTGAGAGCAGCAACTTTCTAGAGCAGCAGAAACTTTCATACATACATGGTTTAGATTCAGAATTAAACCACACATTTCAGGAACACAATACAGGACAAGACGTTTCTTGCAGGTACTGATATTTTTTTAGAAGAAATGAATTTCATCCCTCCAGCTCCTGGCCCATGAAATTATGTTGCATTTTTATTTTTATTTGAGAGAGAGAGAGAGAGAGAGAGAGAGAGAGAGAGAGAGAGGGAGAGAGAGAGAGAGAGAGAGAGAGAGAGAGAGAGAGAGAGAGGGAGAGAGAGGGAGAGAGAAAATGAAGCATTGAGATAAAGGATGATGGACAAACCGACAGAGGGAAGAAGTATGAATGGATAAATGAATAATTGAATGAAAGATTGCGGTCATCTAGATGCAGAGCTTTAAGAAAGCAGATTAAAGAAGAATGTATTTCTCAGAGCGCCGCTTCACTCAAGACTGAATCACACAAACAGGAGAGTTGATTAAAGTGAATGTAGAGACTGGTATTCACCTTTCCATCCTGCCATCTCAGGCAGAGAAACAGACAAAGAGAAACATGTACAGAAAAAAGGATGTGAACGAAGAGAGTCATTTAGTTGTCATTGATTTTTAAATGGCAGACATTGATTTTAGAAGACCTTTCTTTGGAGGCCAAGAGGAACGAATGAGGAATAAATGATAAAGAGGAAGTAACAAGTATATATATATATATATATATATATATATATATATATAGAGAGAGAGAGAGAGATAGATAGATGGATAGATAAATAGATATATAAACTGAAGGTTAAACTAGAAAGACCATTTTCCCTACTCACTCTTTTTCTTTCTTGCTTTTTCATCGCTCTATTTCTCTTCTCCAATTCTCCCTTTGACTCTTGTCTCTTTCTCCGTCTCTCTCTCTAATGAGCCCAACCTTGGTAATCTGTGTCTTTTGTACTCTGTGTATGTGTGTGTGTGTGTGTGTGTGTGTGTGTGTGTGTGTGTGTGTGTGTGTGTGTGTGTGTGTATGTGTGTGTGTGTGTGTGTGTGTAAGCAGAGGATGTCTGCTGTGTGAAACACATCAGCTCTGACAGCTTTATCACTAAACTCCCTCGTCCTCTCCTCCTGTCCTGTTTCAGTCACTCTCTGTCGTTTTCTTCCCCTCATCTCTTGCTTGCTTTTTCCTTGTTACCTCAGTTTATGGAGTGTGTAAACTTCTGCATGTCCTTGACTACCGGGCAGTGCACTTGTGTTCATGGGTGTACAGTGTTCTGTATAGTACAAAGCTTATGTCAATCTTGGCATGCATGTCCTTTTTTAAGTCTGTTTTGTCTTTCCTCCTCATCAGGCTGTGCAATTTATTGATCCTAAGTATTCCATCACTTTTTGATTTCAACCAGTGAGTGAGACTGAGAGACACTATACATACATATATATATTACATATATATATATATATATATATATATATATATATATATATATATATATATAAAAAATAGAGAAATGTCCAGTTTTCCAGTTTGAAATGTTCATGTCCAACTTTCCTGTTTTTATAGACAATTTCAGCTCTGAAATATCTATTATGTTGGCATCATTCAAGCAAACGAGGAAAAATCAACCATTTACACCTATATTTTGATACACTTCATTCCTTATGAAACTGTAAATAAGTAACAAAAGATACTTTAAGCTGTTCGTGTGCATCATGCAAGTAAGAGGTCCAATAAAACCAAAGTGGCTCCACGGCTGATGGAGGGAATGGAAACTGACCTAAGAGTCATAAAGTATAATTTGCTGAAATTGAGGTGAGAAATCTGTGCTAGGCTCTTTATTCTCACTATACAAACGGAGCACATGCCTTCATGCCTTCATAATGATCTTCTCCTCTTGTCCCTCCAGGCATTAGTAATGGAAGCCTTGGCCGGTTCATTTGTTTTTCACACACTTCAAATGTGAACTAATCATTAAGCCTATGTAGATTGCTTTTCTTTCTTCATTGAGAAGTGATTAGAGGTCATGACATGACACGTAAAAATTTCACACTCATCTTCACATGACTAAAGTATGGGGGGGGGGCACTATTTACTGGACGATACTATGTGCATTATATTGATGATATTGATCAATATATTTGACCCTAGTGTTTAGGGACTAGGCCAGAGGATTGGAAGCTTGTAGGTTGGAATCCCGAACCTGTTGGTTGCCCTAAGCACGGAACCATCCCCATCACTGTTCCCCAGGCACTGGATATGGCTAACCCCCTGCTGCATGGTGTGCTTAAATTCAGAGGATGAAAAATTTTGTGTTTCACTGTGTGCAGTGCTGTGTTTCACAATGGCAATTAGTCACTTTCACTTTCATATATTTATGAATGAAATTAAGGAAATAAAAAGTAAACCATCATATGATAAAGCTCTCATTATCATCTTAGAACTTGTTTATCTAGATGGGAGTATGATGGCGCCACCAACACCAAGTCTTTGAGGAAACACTGAATGATGAAAAATAGTTTCAAAATGATGTGAAACCTTTGCTACACAAAACAGCCTAGTCGAACACAAATGGGAGATTTTGGCAAAACATCTAAGACAGAGCTCCAATACTTCAACTCTAATTAGGGAATATTTTTTTGTGGACTCATGCCTCCAGCACAGTTCCAAACACTTGTAGAATCAATGCCATGCATTGAAGCTGTTCTGGTGCTTCTCAGCACCTACCAAAGACACTTTATGTTTTATCTTTTCCTTCATTTTTCTTTAAAAAAAAGATAAAAAGGTCTGATCTTATAGGAGGTCCAAAACGATCATGCACCTTATTACAAGCAGCAAAGCCTGGAACTTTTTTGTGATTATTCAAAGCTGAAAACAATGAATATCTCTTTGAAGTTTTATAAAAGAACCACATCAGGTTTCTTTTTCACTTTTTTGCCAATATTGCACTATAAAGGTCTTTGGATGAAATCTGAACACACAATTTAGCCAATGTCCCATTTTATCAGTGAGGTGCGTGAGGGCTGTTTAGCTGATGCTTGATTTTTTCTTCACTTACATTTTGTTATCCTGATTAGTCAGCATGCAAAACCAACACGCTATGCGACGCTGGGACTGGCAGGTACTCTCTAAATAAGCAGCAGACCCTCTATGTTGGCAATTGCTGTGAGCACAATGTGCAGCTCAAGCATCCAGACTTGGGGCTAAAATGCCCATGAAGGTCTCTGGATGTCCAGCAACTTCAAAAAACGCGAGGAGTTTGCATTGTGAGCAAGGTGAGATGTCTCAGAAGAACATTTTTCTGCCTCTGTCTCATGTTAATTATCTTTATTTGTCTGAAAAAATATATATAAATTTTCCCCCTGAATCTCTGATTCCACTTGTTTTTCATGTACTTTCACTGTCCAAACACATCAAGGAAAATTATGTTCAAATGCTTACGTTTGTAAAGTATCAGCCTCTTCTTCTCGTGTGGTCAGAAACACAAAGTGCTATGTTTAAGTTAGCATATTTGGATTATCTCAACGTTCAGGGCAGCGGTGGTCTAGTGGTTGGGGAGTTGGAATCAGAAGATTGTGGGTTCGATTCCCTCACCAGTAGGTTTCCCTGAGGTACCCTTGAGCAAGGTACCGTCCCCGTCACTGCTTTCAATAGCTGCCCACTGCGGCACGGTGTTTGAGTACATGGGTTAAATACAGAGGTCCAATTTCGTTGTGGTTCACTGTGTGCTGTGCTCTGACCTCGCAATGACGAGGGTTGTCACTTTCACTTTCACTTAAATACCAGGAAATAAAAGCTTAACATATCATCTCTCATCTCAAATAAAAATGATCTCAAACCCAAGTGTCTTCGGTGTAGAGCACTATATAGTGTAAAGGTTTTCCTGTAACAATATGTTAAATAAATTTTAAAAATGTAGTTGCAGATAATAATAATAATAATTATTATTATTATTAAAAATTGTAGTTACACAAAATTAATATATGTGTTATCCTTCCAAACTGCTCAAGTTTTAAAGATCTCACTCTCCAAAATTCTCAGATTCCTTCCATCTTCAAGGCATATAACCAAAAGGAAGTTTTCACTGCAGAGATGCCAGTTGAAGTGTGGTAAGAAAGAGTTTGTTAGTAACATCAACAAAGAAGTCAAAGCTGGACACCAGTCATGGTTTAGCTGGTCAAATGTTTCTGGGAAAAGCTGAATCTGTAAACATTTTTTTTTTTATAAGAAATCTCAAGACAACGTCCCTTCCCATATTTCTATACCACTGCAGGACTCGTCCTTTGAATTGTCTTTCCAACCTGAGGAACGTTCCATAAACGTTATTATTAAGAGCAGTCGTTTGTGTGAAAATATCAATCCTTGAGTGTTTTTTTGTTACTTAGCCAAAGCTGGTGGGTTTGATGAAGCCACAGCAAAAAATGCAAGCAATCAATACATCATATATAATTAACAGTTGCCATTTATTTAAGTCAAAGTGTTCCAGCGAGACAAAGGATGAAGTGAAAGTGAAGTGAAAGTGACAACGTGTCATTGTAGAACACAGCACACAGTGAACCTTGACGAAATGCAGCCTCCGCTTTTAACCCATACACACCGTGCAGCAGTGTGCAGTTATTAAAAGCACCCGGGGAGCAATGATGGGGATGGTACCTTGCTCAAGGGTACCTCAGGGTGACCTACTGGTCTGGGAAGTTTCATGAATGTGTGAACAGACAAGTTCTTAGTGCCTAAAATGTAACAAGGATGGGACCTTTTGGAGGAAAAGCAGAAGCAAAACATTTTTGACCAATGGTTCTATACTTTTAAAGTTTTTGATGAAAAGTGAATTTAGGAAGAGTAAAAGCTCAGTGTATGGAACAGGGAGCTCTGGAGGCTATCAATCTTTTCCTCCCCTCTCCTTTCTTTTCCTCTCCTTTCCCCCACTTTCTTCTTCTCACCTCCACCCATAGCAGTTAATAAGGAGAGCACTGCTGAGTATGTCTGTTGAATATTAATAGATGATCTGCTCTCCGGAGACCCAGCATGTCCCCTTTCAACCCGTCTCCTCTCTGCACGACCTAACCAGTGCTTAAAAGCCATGTGAGATGATCATTAACCTCTATCTCTGCACATAGTAGGAGAAGGACAAAAGCATCCACCTTAACAGTCAGTCCAGCAGTGCATAAACATAACCCGGACTACACACTTCAAGTCAGTCAAGGAGTTTCAGGATTTTATAAAATTAGATTTTGAAGGCACGAGAGAAAACTGAAAAACTGAGGGCTGAGATCAGTGCTGTTGAGACACCAGTTTTCATGCTTTCCAATGTCAGATTTTCCCATTTTTTCTTCATATAGTTATTTTTCTACTCTTAGAACTCTTATGCTTGATTTGGTTCCTGATACGATTGTTGGTAAGGCTACATGACCAATCTTAAACTTTTCATGCCACTTTCTTTGCCCAACAGCGAATTAAATATGTGGGCCGCAGTGGCCCAGTGATTAGGCAGTTGGACTCGGATCAGAAGATTGTGGGCTCAATTCCCTCACCAGTAGGTTGCCCTGAGGTACCCTTGAGCAAAGTATTGTCCCCGTCACTGCTCCCTGGGCGCTTTCAATAGCTGGCCCCTGCTACACATGTGTGCATGGCTGAAAAGTTGTGATGTGTTGTGCTGTGCTGTGTTTCAAAATGACAAGGGTAGTCACTTTCACTTTCAAATATGCCACAACCTCAGTCAGTGCGAAATGCCTCTACCAAACACACCACAAAGAATTAGTCATAATGTGTGACATTACACTCTCCTGAAGCCAAAGGCCACCAGGCTATTGGCCCTGGAAGATCTGAGCCTGAGGCCCCTGGCCGAGTTTCATCTGCAGCCTTTAATAAATACATAAAATCACACACAATAAACATTTAACACTGCAGCTTTATTCCACTGTAGCTTTAATGGACTGAAGCCCACTTTTGTCAAACGGTTCCCATGCTTCCAGTGGCCTGTCCGATGAAGAAAAGTTCTTTTGGCTCTTTCTCAGGTGAATAAAAATGTACAAGCAGTAACAGTGGCTTTAATATGTCCTACAGGGAGAACTCCTCATACCTAGCAGTCATTGTGTTTTCCAACAGGCAGAACACTGGCTGTGCAGTTTGGTCTCTCCCTGAAAGAATTCTAATGGGCCCAGCTGTGTACAGTGATGCAACACACAGCAAGAGCCTCCATTTTCACATTTAACATGCTTAAACACCCTGGCTTTACGGTGGAGTGACTCCACCGAACCTGTCATATTCTCACTTAACTGCATTCGGATTAATGAGCACTGAGCCACTTATTCTGCCAGTGAACTTTAATTGAAATAACTATAAAACTGCCCAGCAAACTGCCCTTTTTAGAAAATACCTATAGCCAGGGCTCAAAGTATTTTAAAAAAGTCATTTGCACTGATTATAAATGATGCAATGTCTATTTTTGGCCAACAATAATACAATTTGCTACTGTTGCTAAGATGATGAATCCAATCAATACAACTTTATCCCTTTCAAGATAAAGATGTTGAAATCACCCTGCAAAAACAAACAATTTAATACTCAGGGAGATTTCTGTGAAAAGTTAACAGCCAGTATAATAACTTCTCCATAAACGACGGGTTTACGTGCTATTTAAACTCATGATGAATGAATGAAGTAGTCGGTTTCAATTATTTCCCATCATTTTCCCTTTTCTGAATCCTTTGAAAGAGTATAGCTGCAGAGGATTCTGCAAAAAAATGGCCCAGACAAGTCCATGTTCTAAAGAATGATGAATTAAAAAATCTTTAGCTTAGTACTTAAATCGTGTGACGTGAATGGTCTTGTAAAGAGAAGTTTTTATGGCCTTTACTTCTCAGGTTGGGAAATGTTCAGCATCCTTAGAGAGAGTAATAAACTAAAGATGTTGGAGATGCAGTACACGTGGAGCATGGCCTTCATGACTGCAGCCTGGGAGCTATAAAGCTTGCATGATGATGTTAAAGTGCTGGAGGGGGCAGCCTGCTTCAAGCTCATGAGGAAAAGTTTCTCCTCATGGACTCCAAGAGCAGGGCCTGGTATTTCATGAACTTCAAGACAGAGTCTGTAGATTACTTCCAGCCAAAAGCAGAAAAGTAGCACTTTCAATAGTGGTAAGCAACGGATGCATTAACTACATGGCCTGAAAATGTGTGTTCTCTGGTTGATGAACAGATTTGCTGGTGGAGCTCAGGGAGAAAGGCTCAGAGATGGATCTTGGCAGCCTGGAGCTCCTCACAGACTTTAGAGGCTCATCAGCATTTAATGTTGTGGGAGAGGCCAGGGCTATCTCTGTCCAGGGTATTGATTCTGATAAAGATCAGCAACACACACACACCCACCCACCCACACACACACACACACACACTGTATCTAGAGAGGTAGACAGCATACTGTAGAAGTGAAATGTCTGCACTAGGAACGGCGAAGACATCAAACTTATGAAACACTGTTGAAGCAATTTATGGTCACATTATTCTTGGATCTTGCTCCATGCCACTGATAAAGCCATGCCATATTCATAACCAGTTCTTCAAGTTCATGAGAGAAATAAAATCCTCCAATTCTCCATTGCAGACCCAGCTGAGAATTTCCATTGGCCACTGCTAGAGAAAGGTCATGAGAATGAATGAGAAAGCTGAATCAACTTTAGGCATGGCCAAAATAATTAAAAAGAGCATTTTGAATGGAGCGCAGTACAGTGCACACACTTAGAACATGTTGTTTACGTATTACATTTGCCAAGGCAGATTGAAAAGAGCTCTGAGGACTAAAGAGAGGTAGAAAATTGACCATGTAAAATAGAAAGTGACAAAAGACCTTAAAAACAGTCAAATTTATACAGAGCTTATAAAAACCAACATTGTCACAAAACAGCTTTTAAGAATTAAAGCTCCTTCAAAGCAAGCCAAGGATGAGAGAGGCCAGGAAATCTGTCCTAATGCTGGAGGAAAAACCCACATGCTGGACTGTTATTAACAAAAATGTCAGAATAAAATAGATCACTACGGAGATGACTAACTATGAGAGGCAGAAGTGAAAAGACCAAACTACTATTGACGAGTGGATAGAATTATTAGTCCAGTGGAGTTGCAGTAGGTTTCGTTTTTAGCAGCCATCTTGGTGGTCCATGGTGGTTGAGCTGATCTAGGCTAGAGGTGAGAGGAGGAAACCCTTGATGTCAGTCATTCAAGTTGAACAAATGGAGACCATTTCCTCGAAAAGATCGACCAGACTGGCAGGTGGCCGTTCCAGCTTGGAAAGATAGAACATAGTTTCATTTGAATGTATAGGGTACAAAATATAAATAAAGAATAAAGCGTGAATCAGATGATTTTAGCAAACTGTGGGATATCCACCACTTCCCGATAAAGCTTCTTCAAGTTTGAGAGAAAGAGACGTGTAAGGGGAGAAGCTTAGTGCCTTCCTGCTGCACTATAAAGAGAAGGAAATTTCTCAGCCGCCAGTGTGCAGGTTTAAAATTTACATAGCTTTTGAAATAAATCCATTTATCCAAGTACATGTAGGAAACAACTGGTCAGCACATCAAGCATCCACTCAGAGCAAACACAGATTCCATCTGAATTCATCTCTTCTTGCCTGTTCCAGACAAACTATTTATCATGTTCACAGTGTAACTACTAGACGTGGACAGAAACCTATTACAGAATCCTATTATACAAAAAGAAATACACAGAATGGCTCTGCAAATACTACTGAATGGTGATAACCATCGCAATTTAGAAATTTCAGTTCTTGCCCAGTTATATAAACAGCCGACCAGCTTGTATCACGGAAAACAGGACTGCATGATAATGAAATACATTAGGAACCCTGGTATTATGTTATTATTGCCTTCGGTTACTCTGCACATTCTGAAGATGCCAGGCTTTTGTAGACAAATAGGAGGAGAGGAGCATTTTGGCGGTTATTCTGTTCTCTCTCAGTTCTGCTATAGAATGATGTGTGGATGAGGCTCTAGAGTGAGATCAGTGGTCATTGTGTGGTAAGATGTATAGTCGCATATGATGGAAACCCCAGTCAGGAATCCTGTGCTCAAACACTTGACTGTGTGCAGGCTGTTGTCAATGTGAGGATATCAAACGCATTCTCCGCAGTGTTATCAAATACCCCGATAGTAGTCTCATTTAACAGGACACCTACAGAAGATCTCAGGATGAGATGTTCAGATGGTTTAATGAAAAACCTTTATCACAAAGTTGTCATAAAGTTCTGCTGGTGGGATGGTGTAATGTAACTCGTTGTCACTTCCTACATACTTCTGTGCATCATTTATTCTGGCCTGGATGTTAAGCAGGACGTCCAGGAGTTCCTGATTGAAACAACAAATGGTTGTAATGGAAGCTGTGCCAAAGTCTTGCGTCATTATTTCTTTATATTTAACAGGAAATCTACCTGCTGAGCAGATCAAATGAAAGAAATGGGAACAAATGCTTTACTGTGACAGGCTGCAGAGTGTCTAAAGATAAGGTTCTAGGTAAAGGGGTTCCAACCACACAACATTCAGCAGTAAACTAATCACCTGATCATCTGGAATCATCTGCACCTGTTTCTTCACTGCTTCATGTCTTCATTTAGACGCTTTGTTCTGCTTGAAGGTTCAGACGTAGATCACTGTGTGGATTAACCAACACAAAACTATCAAATTGCTCAGGTACAGAGACTGGACTGAAAATGAGAGACAACAACACTGTCCTTCAGGAAGATTTGGAGAACTGCTCAGGTACAGAGACTGGACTGAAAATGAGAGACAACAACACTGTCCTTCAGGAAGATCTGGAGAACTGCTCAGGTACAGAGACTGGACTGAAAATGAGAATCAAAAACTGTCTGGAAAACAATTCAAAATGAAAGAATAAACACCAGTGGTCAGTGTCTTTCTGATCTCTCTTCAATAAATTCATTCTTTAAATGTATTTGATGTGTGTCACTTGGCAACAACATAAGCGAATTCCAATGGGGCTGCTCTGTTTTATCCATGTCTGCAAGCTTTTAGAAAAACGAATTCAAGGTATGGACAGAGAGCTCCGTCTATCTGTACAGGAATTTAACAACCCCCATAAATGAGCTTTAAGAAGATACGGTACATATCCTGATACCACTGCCCCAGAGCCAGCTCCTAAAGCTTTCTTTTCTGTGAGAGGCTTGAGAAATATAGGCTTTCACTTCCTAAACACACACTCACACACACACTCACACACATTGTATTGTATCATTAATAAAAAAAAAAAACACACCCAGAATATTTCATGTCAATCATGAAAAATAGTATAAATAGGAAAGATAAAGCACTCCTAATTCATCAGCCTGCTTCAGATAAATTGGATTTTTATAATAGATGCCAATTAGTTGCAGACAAAAGTGGAGCTGGGGGGTTTAGTTCCTTACTTCATGAGCTTCTCCTGGATCAGCTTTGGCTTTTTCCAACCTAACGAATGTCAGTGGGCACCTGGTTCTAAATCAGCAGCCTGTCTCCAAACTTCTCTGTTAATAAAGACCTGATCGTGAGTGACAGTTGTGCTTTTCCCCCAGTGTGGTTGAAATGAGGGCATCATTCAAGGCACGGGCATAAAATTCCCTTTATTACCTTCATCATGGCTTGATGAAGAAGTTTATGGTAGTGTGGTGTTTATGGCATTGTGATTTTTTTTTCACATGGCTCCCTTGGCACTTGTGGGGAATTGAGATTTTATTGATTATGAAGAAAAACAGCTGCTCATTTAAGGCACTTTAACAGACTCCAACTCATTACAGAGGCCATTAATAATAAAAAAGTGACTATATTTCCTTTAAAACCAGATTCTCAATTCCAAAATGTAATTGTCCTTAAATTACAGCCCAAATCGATCTATTATAATAAGGGCTATAAAAGCTTTGTTAAAGATTAACGCTATCCACACACACTGAACACTGGGTTGTTAAAGCTGGAGTATGGATGGTGGCGGATCTGAGTGTACTGCCAGAGCAATTAGGCACAAAGTATCTTCATTTGCTGAGCAATGGTGTCCACAGTAATAATATCTTGGCTGAAAAAAGAAGTCCCACTTCAAACAGAGGTCAGCCCACTCCTGAAGGACTGCCAAGAAGTCTTTGTCCTGTAAAAGCTTTCACCAGACTTGGAGATGAAGTGCTGGTTATGTATTTGAAAAGTGGTAGGAGGTGAAAGTTGCAAAGAAATACTTTTCTCAAATTAATGTTGCAATTATTATTAGACTTTAGCCAGCAAATGCATTTCTAAAAGGTGTAGCTAGAGTGTTTTTGGGCTAAGCCAATGAAATGTGAAGGTCATTTTGTACTTTTTTGGTCTCAATCTAAGAAAACCTGCCATAGAAACTTTGAAACCATTGCCCATTTGATCAGTGTTTGCTCATTTAATGCAACTTGATTTGCGCACAATTTAATATTTAATATTATTATGACAACTGAATAAAATGCTCATTCTATCATCATTTCCAGGAAGAGAGTAACTATTAAGCAATCTCTTCCTCGCTGATGCATTTTCTGAGCTAATGCTGTATAGCGTTGTGTGTATTTTAATCCAAGACAGATCTTTAGATTTCCTTTAGTATTATCAATGGTGTCTGTGAGTTTCACTCCCGGGGCCTTTGTTCATATTGAAGGTGTATATTTGTCTTTTAGAGAGCTTCAAGATTATGAACACACTTTTTTTCCTTTTGCAAGATTATTAGTAAGTCAATGAGGTTTCCTAAAGGGTATGCAGTCAATTCTGGCACATGAAGTCGACTAAATCTCTGATCTGAAGAAAATGCACTACAGTGGGATCCAATCAGATTTCGCTTCAGAGAAAAAAGGCCTGAACTGAAACTAAGCTCCAGTAAGTGCCTCATCCCAGCACAGAAAGAGAAGGCAAAACATGTCTGCAGAATGTGTGCTTGCAAGTGTATTTTTGAAAGAAAGAAAGAAAGAAAGAAAGAAAGAAAGAAAGAAAGAAAGAAAGAAAGTAATGTATGCGAGAACTGGTAATACCCCATAACCATCTTCAGCACTTGATAATATGCACCCTAACCCACCCTCAATTTTACACACCCTTGTATCCTGATAGGTTTGGAATTTGCTCTGGGGCAAGTCAGTCCATTCAGCTGCTTTCTCTTGAGAGTGAAATGAGAAGTTATAGCGATGCTTAAGAATGAGGAGGAAACAGAGGCAGAGAAAATGGCAGTAAAGAGGGCTCCACGCAGAGAGTGAACAGAGTGAACACGGTAGCAGGAACCTGTCCAGACGTCCTGAACAGGGTTGTGTTTGATTTACGCCGCTGAAGTGTGTCCTTCATTTGCAGGCTATAAATATTGTCGGTGTGGAAGAGATGAGTGGACTCTCCTGAGACAAACCTTACCGCAATAACACGCCAGTGTATGTGTTAGAGCTGGCGCTTTTGGTTACTCTGGACTCGTTCCCTATGCAGAGTATTGAGCTGTTAGAGAGACCTCCATCATCTGCACAGAGAGAGAGAGAGAGAGAGGAAGAGAGAGAGAGAGAGAGAGAGAGAGAGAGAGAGAGAGAGACAGAGAGGAGAGAGAGAGGCAAGAGGAGAGAGAGACAGAGAGAGAGACGGGGAGGAAGGAGAGGAACGGGGAGAGACAGAGAAGAGAGAGAGAGAGAGAGAGAGAGAGAGAGAGAGAGACAGTAACATCATAGGAAGTTGTCACCACAGCCATTAACCTGGAGTGTTTACATTGGCCACTATGGTGACGGTATTTGGCGAGAGCGGGATTCATTTTGACCATGAAGGTCCAGGAGGATCAAGAGAATTTACTGGGTTGCCAGTACCTCTCGAAGGTGAGGCAAAGCATGCATGAAGGGACCTTGCCAGAGGCAAACCTTCAACACATAAATGCTCTCACAAACTAAAGATGTCAAAACAAAGTCGTATTTGTAGTTTTTAGAGAGTAAATCAGCTTTGTCTCAAGTGGTCCAGCACCGATTGCATTTAAATCATCACCAGGCAGTTAATGAGTGTCCCAGATTGGGTTGACATTCGGTGGCTGGAGCTTCGTCTTTAGGAGGATGGAGCAAAATGCTTGTAAATGTTGACTGTATGTAGAGCAGATGGATAGTGATATATTCATGTTTCCATTTTATATTCATAAAATGTATTTTTTCATATTTGATATTTCAATATTTAGCATTTTTCTTTCACACATATATATCTATTTTTGTTTCTTATAATCTAGTGGTTAGTGGTTGGCCCAAGGATCAAAAGGTTGTGGGTTCGTTACTCTTGGGCAAGGTATTGTCCCCATCACTAATCCCTGGGCACTTTAAATAGCTGCCCCCAGCTGCACAGTGTGTGGGTGAAAAGCAGGGGTTGAATTTCGTTGTGGTTCACTGTGCAGTGTTACACGGTGACAGAAAGTGGTCACTTTCACTTCATATCCATGAAGATTCCAGTCTACTTGGAAACTGGTTAGACTCCTAAATCCTAAAGCTATGAACCGACTAGCTGACTGGGTTTGCAGTTTGGTGATCACGATATAGAAAGTATGAGCAGATCATGAAGATGAAGTTCTGTCGGAAAAGCTCATCTTAACCTACTTATTGATTAATCAACACATTTTTCTCAGTAAATCAGCTATAAACAAACAACAACAACAACAACAATAATAACAATATTATAATGCTATTTTTAGTATTATTATTACTATAATTATCATCATTGTTAATATTATTATCGCTATCATCATCTCATCATCATCATTATTATTATCATCATTATTAATATCATTATCACTATCATCATCATTACCATCATCATCATCATCATCATCATCATCATTATTATTATTATTACTATTAGTATTTTTATCATTGTCATTATTATTAGTATTATTACTATTATTATTATTATTGTTATTATTATTGTTGTTGCTGTTGTTATTGTTGTCAACAACATATGACAATACAATATGAATAATATAATGTTGTTATTCATATTATTATTGCTATCGTCATCTCACCATCATCATTATTAATATCATTATCACTGTAATCATCATCATCATCATCATCATTATTAACAATAATAACAATATTAATATAATAACAACAACAACAACAACAATAATAAAAATAAAAATAATAATAATAGTAATAATAACTGGTATTGGTAAATATTGGTTAATAATTGGTAAATATTGGTATTAGTAGAGCTTATTTCGTTTTCCTCCCCAAATGGTAACTTTACAAGACACAGAGACATAGTTAAACCACATTTGAAGTTCCTTTCATTTTCTTCCCAAGTAGGTTTGATCGTTTCTTCTGATCCTTTCACTTCTTTATAAGTACCAGACTGACTCTTGGGTTACAGACACCAGTTTCATTGCAACTCCCACTTATAAAGTGCTTATAAGCCCACAATCACTTTTAAAGAGGGCGATCTTTTAACCTTTACTGTGATCTTCTCAGTGATAAAGACGATGGAGGCTTTTTACTGTTAAAGGATATTCCTCTGCTGGCTAGGCTTCTTTTATTTTATTTTAATTCTGAGTAAGGTGAAAGACGGGGGAGGACAGCTCCGAAGGAAAGGTCTCCGTGTTAAGGACTGGATCTTTTCTCTAATTTGTGAGGCCTTGCTACTTATCAGAGGCTGTTGTGACATTAGTTTGTGAAAGTGGCTTTGCTGGATCCAGGCTCTCCAATGATGCGCATGAATACTGCTTGATGAAAGAAATGGTGATTATTTTATTATTTGGAGGCTTTTGGCCACAGAAGTGATAAATAATTGCTTTCTGTCTCTGCAAGACGACTGCAAAAAGGCTTTCAGTCATTTGAGCATTTCTGAGTTATATGTCATCATTTATCCCGGGCTGCTTCCATTTTCTCCTCCTGCTCTGCTGATCAAGGGCATCCGACTGTTTCATGGACGCAAATTTATCACAAATAATCAATTTCACACTGCATAATCTGCATTGAAATTAAATAAACAAATATAGACGTCGATCTCCGTTTAGGCTTGTCTTGAATGCTCAAGCTCCTTCAGTCTGTGATTCAGTGCACAGTCACTCCAGAGAAACTCTGTTGGGTTCAGGTCTGGGACATTGCAGGATTTGCACAGGTTTTAAAGCAACGCTTGTGTTTTTTTTGCTCTGTGTCATGTTCTTCTATAAAAATAAAGCTTTGGCCTAAAAAATTAACTAAATCAATAAAAATGACTGAAAAATGACACATATTAGAAACCTTAAAAGGGTTGACATAGTGAAGACAGTGTGGAATAGCTGGAAAAGACATGATAGAGAAACTGACTTAACATTTCTGGCCCCCTTAACAGGAGCGCTTGTGTACTGTGCCAACAAAAAATAAAATAAAACCTACATTTCTAGAAACATTTATCAATTATTTAACGTAGAACAAATAAAACTAACATTGTGTAATATGCATATTAATGAAAACTTCCCTACTTCTCCTAAAACTGAACCTTGAATCAGAAATCAGGATGCAGTGTCCTTCTTTAATGTGAATTAAAAGAGATATTTAAGCAGGAAAGGTTTGTGATTGGGACATGATTTTATCCTATAATACTGGATTGTGAATTAGTATCTGCAGAAGCAGCGCGGAGTCGCTGACGACTGTCCCAAAAAAAAAAAAAAAAAAAAAAAAAAGCTGAAAAAAGGCCAATGCTGGCTAACAGCATACGCTAATGCATCTGTAAGCATAACTAGCTAAAGGCACATGAGGGAGTGCATGAAATCTGCTGACCCTTGAATGACCTTAGTCATGTAGACATGAACAACGCTTGTCAAATTACACAAATGGAAATGCAATCGATCGGCCCCTCAAAAAACTGAAAGTGAAACCGACTATGCTTGTCTTTGTGAAATACATCACAGCAAACAGTGAGCCACAACAAAATGCAGCCTCTGCATTTCACCCACACACACACCATGGAGCAGCTATAGAAAGCACCCGGGGAGCAGTGATGGGGACGGTACCTTGCTCAAGGGTACCTCAGGGTAACCTACTGGTCTGGGATTCAATACCAATGACTGGTGATCCTGTGGCCTAGTCCCTAAACACTAGACCACTGCTTCCCCAAAGCATTGCGTTGGCTGGGAATAGAACCCAGATCAACTCCTTAGACGGCAGCTACGCTCACCACTAGACCACCATCGCACCGAAGGGTGGAATGAAAGTGAGGTGAAGGAAGCTGGGCTAACAGACAAGCAGCTGATATACATCTTTAAGCTCCAGTGTTTTATACCACCCAACTTTAAAACTTCTTCTTCCCTCCGAACGAAATCAGCTGTACCTGCTGCTTCATTAGTTTCCAACCGAGTGTAACATGAACCCAAGCGATCTGAAGCATAGAGGTCTGCAGCTGTTATTATTTGAAACAATATTATCATGATCATCATTCCTATCTGGGACTTGATTGTGTCATGGCAACAAGTTTGTCCATTGTTATTACAATGTAGAAGTGAATATTTGCTTTTATAATTTTCAATTTCACTCCAAATAGTGCTGCAGCGAAGAAGCATGGCTTACTTTAATAACCCTATACTTTACAAATTGCTGGAATTCATGCTGACTGAACACGGTCCATTAAAAACTGATTAAGTTCTGTGTTTGACGGTTGCTTTTAGAGTTTTGACTGAGCTGAATGCCTCTAAATTGACTGCAGCATTTATTTATTTTTTATGGGGAAAACCTTCACCATCACTGGGATCCTGAGCAAGACCCTCAAGCCCAAGCTGCTCTTGGGAAAGTGGGGTGGTGGTGGTCTAGTGGTAGTGTACTTGCCTATGTACCAATGGCTCAAAAGGTCACAGATTTGAATCCCACCTCCAGCACTACCACCATTGGGTTCCTGAGCAGGACCCTTAACCCTGACTGTCCCTGTAATTAGGACGAGGAAGCCACTCTGGATAAGAGTGTCTGCTAAATGCCGTAAATGTAAAGTCGCTCTGGATGAGAGTGTCTGCTAAATGCTGTAAATGTCATGGAAAACAGAAGCTAGTAATTGAGAAGTTCTCAATTTTTTCAAAATGGAATTGAAAAAAAACAAGACTGCAATTTTGATCCCAAATTTCCAGCTTTCCTCAAAGCCTGGAGCGCACAGCGCTGCTGAAAAACATGAGTTTCCATTAATTGTCCCCATGCAGAGAGCCATGAATAAACCGAGCCACTCTTTCCTGCAATCGAGGCTTAAAAGTATCAGCCACACTTCAGCACCCCTGAGGCGGGGGAAAAGGGCCTCTGGAGATGGAGGTGAGGGCCAGAATGTGAGTAAACTCATTAAACATGCTGTAGCGAACACAACTGCAAGGAGAAGGTGAGAAAGTAAGAAGAGAAATGAGAACAACAAGGGTGAACAAACACAAACAAAAATATAATGAGGCAGTTCTGTAAAACGCAACTGAAATACCATTACAACACTCCACTCCCCGAAAATTGCAGAGGTAAGTGTGATGCAAAGGTGCAACATAACATGATCGAAGTGAAATCTAACACTCCCAGCACATTTTGTTCTGTAATGTTCTATATAAACTACTAAAGTATGGTGAAGTCAGAAAGAAAAGTGAAAGCATGATTTTTTTAAAGCACAGATGATTTGCCTGGGGCCTCAGCCAGCTCTCACATATTTAACAGTCCAGGGAAGGCAATGCATTAACTCACTTCTGGGATGAATTGATGAATGTTTTTCCCCTTTATGGATCACCACAGGTATTCATTTATTCATAATTCTAATGTTTTTCATCCAACAATCGTTATTTTCCAAATTCTTAGGTGAAGCACGTAAAAAATTGATTAAAATATGCAAATTATTGCAAAAACCCTCAAAACTGGATTTTATTTCCACATGTGTATGGGAATTGCTAGAATTTTTCCTGAGAGTGACAAGAATGAATTAGGAATGAGTTTATTAGCACAGCTCCGGAGGGACAATTTGGCGACAAAGTTGGCAGAACTGCTTTGGATGGGATAGATGGAGAGATGAGGATTATATCAGGAGAAGGATGTTGAAGATGGAGTTGCCAGGAAAGAATATGGTGTATATGGACGTGGCGAGAGAGGATATACAGGTGGTCAGGGTGAAAGAAGAAGATGCAGAGGAAAGGAAGAAATGGGAACGGCTGATTTGTGATGATAACCCTACAGGGAGCAGCCATTAGAAGAAGCAGAAGTTTTCTCAATATGAACTGATAAAGGATGGTGAAACCATGATTTTTTAAAGCACTGATGATTTGCCTGGGGCTTCAGCCAGCGCTCTCATATTTAGCAGAACAAGAAAGGCATCATATAAAATTTTCTTGTGAGCTGAAATGTTGAACGTTATGACCCTTTATGACCTTCCACAGAGCATTTTGATGCATTTTTGAAATATTTTCAGCCTGTTTTCATCCCACCAATCTTTATTCTCCAAATGTTTAGATATAGCACAAGGTTAATGTTAGCCCCCTTGTGTGAGTGTGTTTGTGTGGTTGTGTGTTATACAAGCCTTCCACTGTTTGTCCACTGCAGCAAGATCCTGCAAACCCATGATTGCAAAGCTCATCAGAAAATGAATGAATATTTAATTCATTAAATACAAATCAGGGACAGCGGTGGCCTAGTGGTTCAGGTGTTGGCCGCATGATCGGAGGATCGGATCTTCCCAATAGGTTGCCCTGTCTTGCTCCTCCGTGTCCTTCGCATGGGGTTGGACCCCAGCATTCCCCTGTGACCCTGTTTGGGACAAGCAGCAGATAATGATGGATGAATCAGAGAGAAAGAGAGACAGAATTTAAAACAGAGAGCAGTCGAAGTCAAGCACTCGTTAGTATAGTGGACAGTATCTCCGCCTGTCACGCGGAAGACCGGGGTTTGATTCCCAGACGGGGAGACTAATCTTGGGGCAGCGGTGGCCTAGTGGTGAGGGAGTTGTCCCTGCATTGGAAGATTATGGGTTTAATTCCCACAAGTAGGTTGCCCTGAGGTACCCTTGAGCAAGGTACTGTCCCCATCACTGCTCCCTGGGCACTTTCAATAGCTGCATGGTGTTTGCATGGGTTAAATGCAGAGGTCCAGTTTTGTTGTGGTTCACTGTGTGCTGTGCTGTGACCTCGTAATGACAAGGCTTGTCACTTTCACTTTCACAATATGATCATATAATATAGTTCACATAAGTAAATCTAAAGAACAGATCCGTTTTTGTTTGAAACGCATTTGTTTATCACTTGTGCATTGAGCATTAGATTACTTTAAAGGGAAAACAGCACCACTGCAGTGAGTTTGAGGCTTTATGTGAATGAGTAGGCCTGATTTTGCAAAATGAATGATGGCAATAGTTAATTTAGTTGTGATTTCATTGCCACTCAAATAGAATTATGCAAACAGAGGCTTGGGCGCTCCCGATGGTTTTTAAGACTTTCGATAAAAAGAAGCTGCATGGTCAGGCTGTTGACAGAACATTTCTATGGGTAATGACATCGCTAGCTGCATGGGTGAGGAAAATATACAGAACATCTTCCCAAGAGCGCTTCCTCGGAGGGGCACAAAAGATATTGCCAAAGGTAGAATGCTATTCTTGTTCAGTGTAAAAAGAGGAGACCCTTATTACTGTGATATATAAGATTTCCTTTTCTTTGCCATTTAGGCTGCCTGACAAAACACATACGAACCCTGCAGGTTTATTTACAGTAGTGGGAGAGAACCGACACTCATTCACTGCACTGATGGTAAACTTAGGCCTTCAAAGATATGGGCTGATATACCTTAACAGGCACGTCTCTACATCAGTATGGTAACGGAGTGAACAAGATGCTCTGTGAAAAATGTAAATGTGTGTTTTCTGCTTGTCCCCTCGTCCCCACTGGGATTTATACGCATGCAGTCTCTTCACCATCCAAAGAAAAGCACATGCTCTGATAACAGGCTCTGCAATCGGCACACATCTGAAGTATTATACCACACTGCTGCTGGCTTTATTCTGACGAACCGTACAACTTCAGCTTGTACAGGTTATTAATCACAGGTTAGACTGCAGCTCACACTTTATAACAGCTGTAGAACAATGATTCATCACGATTTCCTTTCAAATACCTTCTGACTTCTGAATAAGGGATAGTTATTTTTCATATATAGATATACATATAGATATAGACATATATTGATATAACAGTCATTTGTATATTTCCAGTACCCTCTATAATGTTTGTATGTGTATCTTCTGTAAATAGGTGTGTGTATCATTTTGTTGCAAGAAAAAATAAAAAGGACTAATCTGAAATTGTGGATGCTTCCACTTGGGTTTATTGTATTACAGGTTTATAAACTTTCTCATCCTCCCATAATCCTCATATAACACAAATTGTGCAAGCCCAGTTCACCTTCATTTTGGTGGAAGCCAAGATGAAAAGATCTAAAGGTCAGCGGTGGTTAGGCAGTTGGCCCCAGGATTGGAAGGTTTGAATCCCAGATCAGTAGGTTGCCCTGAGGTGCCCTTGGTACCCTTTACCCAAGGTATCATTCTCATCACTGCTCCCAAGGTGCTTTAATAGCTGCCCCACTGCTGCATAGTATGTATGGGTGAAAAGCAGAGGTTGAATTTTGTTGTGGTTCACTCTGTGCTGTGCCGTGTTTTACAATGACAGTAGTCGGTTTCACTTTCGCTTCACTTTAAAGTACTTGAGAAAAGCACTCACCACTGAAGCACAGACAGCAGCAGCTTAAGTCACAGAGAGTGAAGCTCAGTGTCTGTCGTGTCAGTAAGAACAGTGGTTAAAATGGCACCTGCATTCAGATCAGTGATTAGGGTTTGTTGCTCAGGTGACTGAGAATATCAGTGCAGGATCTGATCAGATCGTCAGCGAGAACAATCCATCCCCGACTACGCTTAGAGGGATCCTACAGCAGTGCATAAAGCTCTCATTACAAAGACAAATGACCATCAGAGACTTCAGTGGTGTAAAAGCAAAAATAATTATCTAAAGAATTCTGGCTGATCATCCTTAAGGAATAAGATTTGTATCCAGATGGAAGTGCATCCATCCTTTAAATGGAACATTTCATATTTCAGGATTAATTTAGGAAGAATAGCATTTCATCCCTCCAACACATGGCATTATTTATGTATTTATATAGATAGATAGATAGATAGATAGATAGATAGATAGATAGATAGATAGATAGATTTAACACTTTGCCCACATTGGATCACTCTGGCTGCTGTAGATTTCATGCCTAGTAGACTCTCTCTCTCTCTCTCTCTCTCTCTCTCTCTCTCTCTCTCTCTCTCTGATTGCCATGCAGGGTATCTCATTCCTTCTGAAGCTCAAGGGAGTCCAAGACTCTGCAAACCAAAACTGGGCCATTTCATGCCCTCATGGTCCGTCACCCTCCATCATGGTCAGGAATCAATATCTAGAACACTGACTTACAGCCCCGGCAGCACAGTTTGTGTCATTGGTCGGTAGAGACTTCGTTCTCGTCATGCCTCTACCTGACTAGACTATACACCTCTGTCAGCTCTACTGTGGAACTCCCTTTTCATCACTCACACTGACCAACATTCTCAAAATATGCTTGGTATTTTTAGTCACATGCAAGGATGTTTTATAGTTATATTGCTATTCTGAGCATGCTATCATGTTTTGCTATGAAGAAATTCCTAAAATGGTTCAGTGCTATTTTTGGGTCATTTTAAGTTTGGGGTTTGGTGGTTAATGGAAATGTTTGGTCCTGCTTACGTGGATATAGTGCTGGTTGTTGGTCTATTCTAAATCAACAAATCATTATAAAACATTAGAATCAGATATAAGATACATTCTGATGAGATGTTCTTCTGATGTCCAGATATTTGATCTGCAAAACGCACGAAAAGAAAAGAAGCTTGATTTAATTATTGTCCAAGAAAAATAAAAAAAAGAATACATGTCTTTTTAAAGCAGCTGCACACACTGAATGAGTCACCGCATCACTGTGCTGCCAGGATGAATAGCAATTTTAGGAAAATTGATTAAGTAAGTCTCTGTGTGTACTTTTGAAAATGGTTTCTCAGTTGTGCTCGGTTATGCTCCAATTGTTACAATTTTAAAGAGGAAACTTGCCTTTTTACAATGTATTCAATGTAAATTAGATGTAAATAAAGAAATCAGAGTGGCAATAGTTTCATCTTTGCAAGCCCTTGAAGAATAACTTCTATATGAAATATACGCTATAATGCAGATAAAAGCTGGGGCTTTGAGTTAGGGGTTTCAGGGGGGCAGGATCCCTGTAATGAACCCGTTTTGGACCTAATCAAAGTCTCAAAATCCAGCTCTTGGGAATCCCTGGAAGTAAACGTCAATATGTGATGGTATCACTTTATCTTTAAGACTGCAGATCAGTACAATTTGACATTTTCCCAGAAAAAAAAGAAAAGAAAAATAGACGTTTGAGTGTGAATTTAGAAAAGGTCACTTTAACAGTGCTGTATTTAGTCAGCTTTACCTCAACATGGTGAGCTTTAGCCTTTGATGTTCTTAAATATCTAAAGCTGCAGGGTTCGTCTGACACGAAGTGGCGCAACAAACAGGCTCACATAATTATCCCTGTCCTGTTTTTATCCTGCTTTGTGAATTTCCATTTTCATGCTTTAAGCTGCTCTAGCTCTGATCAGAAATGACAAAAAGAAAACAGAAGCTTTCTTCCAATGCATTTGGGACGGAAGAATCAACTGAATAAAGAAAACATTTGAGAGAATGAAATTCTGAAAGAATTTTGCAGCCACTGAAGCAACCAAAACGAATAGGACCTGCCAATAACCATGTGGTGCTCTGCATAAAGGGGAAGAAACATACAGGCCCTTCATAGTTACATACACGTCAGAATGGCTTAGAAAGATCTTTATCATCAAATCAACAAAGGCATAGCAGAGCATCACTACAACGATCAACGAGCACCATATGAACCAGCCAACACATCAGAACAAAGCTTAAGGCACTATGACTGTCAATAAATTATTAAGAACACACAGCATCAGCCAGGAAATATCCTCAGATTAAACTAGAGAATGGTGTCAGAGCATGCAGGGCCATCACCAGATCATTCACACAGAATCAACCAGAAATCAACTCCAGATCAATCAATCAACAGCATCATATCAACCAGGGCCGTCACCAGACCTTCACTAGTTAAACAAACCAGGAACTGACCTAAACCAGCAAAATCACCACTTCAGCCAGAGCCATTCACAAAATATTATTGCTGAATCAACCAGGAAACAACCCCAGAGCAGCTAATAAACAACAGAGAAACAACCGGAGAACCAGAGAAACAACCGGAGAACATCACCAGATCAACATTATTAAATAAACCAGACCCTGACCCCAGAACGTCCAGTAAACAACACCAGAAATACCAGGGAACATCACCAGTTCAACATTATTAAATAAGCCAGGCCCTGACCCCAGAACGTCCAGTAAACAATACCAGACCAACAGAGAACTTCATTAGATCATCATTGCCAAATCAACCAGGGAACAACTCCAGACCAAACAAAGAACATCACTAGATTTACATTTACGACATTTCAGCAGACGCTCTTGTCCAGAGCGACTTACGATCCTGATTACAGGGATAGTCCCCCTGGAGCAAGTTGGGGTTAAGTGTTTAATTCAGAAACCTAATGGTGGTAGTGTGGAGGTGGAATTCAAACCTGTGAGCAATTGGTCCATAGGCAAGTATCCTACCACTGGACCACCACCAGCCAACCAGACAACATCATCACATCATCGACACTAAATCAAGCAAAAACTGATCCCAAAAACAAGCCCATATTAAGCAAAGAACATTATCAGACTAAACCAGAGAACAACACCAGATCGAACCAGAGAACATCACCAGATCGAACCAGAGAACATCATCAGATCAAACCAGAGAACAACATCAGATCAAACCAGAGAACATCAGCAGATTGAACCAGAGAACATCACCAGATCAAACCAGAGAACAACATCAGATCAAACCAGAGAACATCAGCAGATCGAACAAGAGAACATCACCAGATCAAACCAGAGAACAACATCAGATCAAACAAGAGAACATCACCAGATCGAACCAGAGAACATCATCAGATCAAACCAGAGAACATCACCAGATCAAACCAGAGAACAACATCAGATCGAACAAGAGAACATCAGCAGATCGAACAAGAGAATATCACCAGATCGATCCAGAGAACATCACCAGATCAAACCAGAGAACAACATCAGATCAAACCAGAGAACATCACCAGATTGAACCAGAGAACATCATCAGATCAAACCAGAGAACATCACCAGATCGAACCAGAGAACATCACCAGATCGAACCAGAGAACATCACCAGATCAAACCAGAGAACAACATCAGATCGAACAAGAGAACATCAGCAGATTGAACAAGAGAACATCAGCAGATCGAACAAGAGAACATCAGCAGATCGAACAAGAGAACGTCAAAATGTTAATGACAATTAACCAGGAAAATATCCTCATATCAACAAAGGAACATCAGTCAATCAGCTAGAGAATGGCAGCACATCACCAGATGAAGCAGAAATTCACTCTTTTTTCAGAGAACAGTGCACAAAGCCAGGAACTGAACCTAAAAGAGGAAACTGATAAAACGTCATTTAAAAGGACCACTCAAGCTTTCTCTCTCAAAATCACTACAGAGAGTACGATTTGGGATGCTATTTGCTCCCCAAAGTTTCACACCTCACACTCCTCCTCCTGCAATGAAAAATGCTCTGCACAAAGAGAAAATTAATCTCAGTGGGATTTTGGCAATGGTGCTTCATTATCCATTTTCTGTTATTTTCTCTTCTTTTCTCCTCTACACCTTTTTACACCCTTATTAGAATGTGTCCCCTGCAGAATGTCTCTGGATATTGAGTGAATCTGAAATGCCAAAAGAGGATGAGAGAAATGAAAAATGAGGGGAAAGGCAGATAAGACAATGTGGGGATGTGAGAGAGAGAAGGGGGGGGGGCGGCATATCTAGCCTCAGAGGCTCTGCACCCTCATCTCTCAATATTTATTCTTTATTGTTAAGGAAGGTAAAGGTAAAAGGTTCAGACAAAGGGTTATGAAGCAACCCTGGAAGTTATATAATTATTTAGATCTCTCAAATAGATCCCTTCACAGACAATTATTGTGAATGTGCTGAACGTCTGCCCACCGGAGGTTTGTTCTCAGCACAAATGTGGTGTTTCCAGTCATACAAGGGGCTCTTATTTTTTTACCAAGGGGTTTTATTAAAAGATGCACCAGAACAGAACTAGTTCATGCAAACATAACAGTGAAGCTGAGATACACATTTGTTGTGAATATGAACAATTTGCAATGCAGTCATAACAAAATATGTCTGAAATGGGACAACGCTAGTGTGAAAGTGAAGTGAAAGTGACTACTTGTCATTGTGAAACACAGCACAGCATGCGGTGCAACCTCTGCCTTTCACCCATACACACCGTGCAGCAGGGGGCAGCAATATCTAGTGCCCAGGGAGCATTGGTGGGGACGGTACCTACTGGTCTGGGATTTGAACCCATGACCTTCCGATCCAATTAAAAATGTTTGTTTTCATAAATACATGTACATAATTTAGGCAGAAAGATCAAATCTGAATGAAGCATTAAAGCTCATGATGTGTCTTCCATGGATAATTATTTTGACAAATGTCCAAATAGACCCTTTTTATTCCTGGTCACTTTATTTGAGTAGTATCTGAATTGGGTCTTGCTAAGATTTTACATACAGGTTCACACTTGGCACTCAAATGTGTATCTGGACTGGTCAGACTGGTAT
This sequence comes from Hepsetus odoe, assembly GCA_017165825.1. Classification (NCBI taxonomy): domain Eukaryota; kingdom Metazoa; phylum Chordata; class Actinopteri; order Characiformes; family Hepsetidae; genus Hepsetus; species Hepsetus odoe. The sequence continues at coordinate 4,555,744 of CM029376.1, forward strand.
CTGATCACTACGCGGTGAATAATGTGCAAATCGGTCTGAATAAAGCAGCCAATCCCTGTGACTGGCTCATCCAGATTGCAATTTGCAGAGTGAGATGGTTAGGTTTACGCTGCTACATGTGTCTTAAATGCATCAGACCACCTCCTGAATGATCAGATTTAAATCTGGTTTCTCTCAGGTGTGTTCACACCTGCATTTAAACCTGACCCTCGGAAGAAGGCAGCAGGTATAAATGGGGTCAGTCCATTCTTCTTTTTTTCAGCTGCTCGCATTAGGTTACTCCACAGCAGATCATTTGTCTCCAAGCCTGTCCTCTGCATCTTCCACTTTTGCAATGACCACCTGCATGTCCCCCCACCAAATCCATAAACCTCCTCTTTTTTTCCACTCCTCCTCTTGCCAAGCAGCTCCATCTTCTACATCTGCTGATATACTCCCCGTCTCTCCTCTGAGCATGTCCAAACCAGTTCGCTTCTCTGACTTTGTGTTCAAATCATCCAACCTGAGTGGCCCCTCTAAAACACTCATTCCTAATCCTGACCTTTCTTATCACTCGCAACACAAATCTCAGAACCTCCAGCTGCCTGCCGTTTCATCAGCACCACCATCTCCAACCCACATAGCATAGCTGGCCCTGTACCATCCTGCAAACCTTCTTTTTTTACTCTCGCCGGGACCCACCTGTCACAGATCACTCCTACCACTCTACTCCCTGCATCCTAACCATTCTGCTGTCCTCCCTTTTCATATTCATGTGTTCTGACTTTAAATTATGTCAACTGAAATTAAAAAGGCAAATAAAAAATGGCCCAGTGCTAATGCTATCTTGTAGAACCTGTTACTGGGCTATGCAGTTTATGTGAAAAGAAAAAAAAAGACACTGTCTGAAGATAAGTGACGTGGAATGAATAGCTTTACCTTCTTTTCTCATCCGACAACAAACAGGGTCAGCCAATGCTGGTTGAACTCGAAGGAGATGTTGTTGGTTATGCAGTGGCTGAATGCTGAGTGCTTTAGGGCCACGTTCAAGACACGCTCCGACTGAGACAACCTGCCAAGTATACGCAGCTCATTATTAATGCATCTGCAGCAGTGCACCTACACTCAGCGGCACATGACTGCCTTTATGCTGGCCATATGGCTGGCTGTGACACAGAATAATGATTATGCAGCAAAAATATAACCATCTACATGACCTCTTGCACCTCCCACCTTATTGTCATGTTAATCCTATTCTGCTTCATATTTCATCAGGTTTTTAATATTCTCCATCAGTAGTGTAAATGGGAAACACACGTTAATCCCTTTCTCTCGATAATGGCTTCTGTTAATTTTAGCTCATCGGACAGTATATATGGCCTCATGCTTTCACGTCACCCTAAGCAATTGCACAGAGGAAGCTTGCTATAGTGCTGGGAAAAGCTGGGGATAATGAAAAACCTTCTTGCCGAAATATTCACATGTTCTGCATGCACAAATGCAGATCAGCATCACAGGGAAGATGGAAATAAACCAAAATATTCCATCCTTCTATCCAGGCCGTATACAGGAGCGACTCCATCCATCATTATCTGCTCCGAACGCTAAGCTGCTTATCAGTTCTGGTCCCCAACACCAACGAAAAACACAGATTTTTAAAAGTTTTCACTGTTGTTTTAAAGGCAGCTGCAGGATATAGCAGCAGGAAACAGCAGGTTTCATACAGAAATGAAAACAGGCAGCTGATGTTACACACTGGTGAACTGATCTGGCCATCGTTCGCAGTCATTACATCAGTTTGAATAATGTGTGTATCTGTGTGTGTGTGTGTGTGTCAGAAATCATATAGCGTATTTTACGCACTCTGCATTTTGGGTAAGAAATGGCTCAAATTATTGGGGAAGAAATTGTACATTATGCTTACGCTTCGTAAGAAAAATCCTTCTTTATTTGTTGTTGTTTTTTAATTGTTTATGTTGTCTTTCAGACTGACTTAATGGAACGTAGCTAAAGCACAGCTGCTTGGAAACATCTGGGGCAAGTTCTAGAGGATAAGAAATGCGCACTTGCTATTTTAGTCTCTATTCGTCCCTCTGAGTGGATCGATCTCTCTGGCCTTGCCCCAGGTTTTTGATTTGGGAAAATTTTAATATCCTAGTAGGCCCATGGACGTGTTCTTTGATGCTGGTGCATTTGGTAAATGTTTCATGAGCGTTTAAACTCCCCTGTCCTCTTTTATAATGTGTTATATTTCACACTAAGGCTTGACCCAAAAAAGCCGTTTGAACTATAAGATTAGAAGAATGGCTGCCTAGCTATGGAGCATGAAACAACCAGTTTATTCATAAATGCGCTCAGAATGCGTGAGAGATGCGAAATGGGGAAAGAGACGGAAAGCAGGCAAAACTGTGTACAGATCATTCAACCGTGTTCACAGAAGAAATCGCCTCTTTGAAGGCAATCAATCAGAAAGATGTTCTAATGTACACAGTATAAGTGCAGCTTGTTTTCATCCTGTTTAGATGTGAATGGATTGAAGGTTTTTCGCGCAGTTCTCTGTTTATTAGCAGCTCAAAAACACTTCTAGTTTGATAATTGTGCCAAAACATAACTAGTAAGTGATAAAAGCAGTTGATCACTTGAAAACATTAACAAACATGTGCAAAAAACATCATTGTTTGGAGCATAATTAAAGACGGGGAAGTTTTCAGAAAGGAGCAGGATTTTTCGCACGAAGTCATGATGCAAAATTTTATGATATTCTACAAACAGTAAAGTATTCAGCGGGATTATATATTTGGTTGCATTTTGGCTCATTAATTCTAGTTAAGTTCTGTTTAATGCTTTATGATTTATATAAATTGATGACACTGAAGGGCATCGTTCCTTAGTCTGCAGAACATCTACAGAAGTCTTCATGATGGTGGATATGAACCAATTGAAAGTGACTATTCTTGTCATTGCGAGGTCACAGCACAGCAAACCACAACGAAATTGGACCTCTGCATTTAACCCATGCACACAAACACCGTGCAGCAGGGGGCAGCTAGGAAAGCGCCCGGGGAGCAGTGACGGGGACGGCACCTTGCTCAAGGGTACCTCAGGGCAACCTATTGGGAAGGGGTCCGATCCTCCGATCATTACATTACAACCACTAGACCGCTGCTGCCCAAGTCTAAGATTAATTCCAACAATCGCTAAGACCACTTTCCTCCTGACCCCGGAAATTGTCATTTACGATGATGTCATTACGACTTATTGGAATAAGCCAGAATAAATCTCTCCCCAGGTTAGTGTCAATGATCTGAATGTCTGTAGCCTTATGAACGCTTCCCTGCTACAGCTGAGTGTTACCAGTTTTAACCCACGACCTTAAAATAAAACCTTTGAGTGAAGCAGAAGAGAGGAAATAAAAAGGTACAGCACCTGCAATATGATCATATCCCATTCATGGATCCACATAAGTGTCCTAATTTAATTTCTAAAACATTAAAACTGTCTTTGCTCCAGGGCAGGAAACTCTGCACCTCATCCCTGGTAGACCTGAAACAGTTGCGTGTCAAAGGCCAAGTTTCTGTATTCAAATCAGGCTGCCAATTCTCTGCCTGGAGATACCGAGCATCCCCCCCCCACCCCCCCCACACACATCCATATCCTTCTACTGAGACCAAGATATGGAGAAATATGCAAAAAAGAAGAAATATCGCTAGATAAGATTAAAACAGTGAGTACTAGCGCACGCACACACACACACACACAGACACACACACGCACACACACACGCACACACGCACACACACACACACAGACACACACACGCACACACACACGCACACACGCACACACACAGACACACACACGCACACACACACACGCACACACACACTGTGCGCAGCCTTTGTGGAAGAATTTGAAATGAATGTAGCTTATTTAATGCTTTGGACAGGTGTAATAGCCCAGCCTGAGGATGAAGTCCAGAAGAGTGTAGAGTTATGAACCGCAGTCTTGCTTACTCCCACAATATTTCAAATGCAATAAAATCCTAGTCAAGCCCACAGCTGTTTTGAACTCCCAGATGCCAGGACTGATATTCAGAGTGCGTGAGAACAGGCATGCTATTGTAGGATGAATTCAAGATTTCTACAGTTCTTTAACTCTTTAATCATTCCATCATTACAGAAGAATAAAAACAGACAACTAGTTGGAATTAAAGCCTTTAGAAATGTCAACTTAATTGTACTCATAGACTTGGGGGAGGCGCAGTGGCGCAGAAGGTCCTGGGTTCGAAGCCCTGGCGGGACAGTCCGGGTCTTTTCAATGTGGAGTTTGCATGTTCTCCCCGTATTCACGTGGGTTTTCTCCAGAATCTCCAGTTCCCTCCCACCGTCCAAAGACATGCATGTCAGACGGATTGGAGATGCTAAATTGCCCGTAGGTGTGAATCTGTGTGTCGACCCTGCAGTGGACTGGCGACCTGTCCAGGGTGTTTCCACACCTTTCACCCTGTGAGAGCTGGGATAGGTTCCAGCACCCTTCTGCAGGGGAACGAGGGGAATGAACTAAGGTAGTAAAGGTGTACCCTTGAGGTGACCACGCTAATAATGCAAGCTGTACCGCTACCATACCTTGATTTTAGTGAGTAATCAGAAGCATGCTAAGGCCACATAATGGCATTATAGAAGATCAAAACAACCAATACATCCTGATCTACATTTAGAAATGAATGATGAATGTATTAACCATCCGCATACTTTCATTTTGTAAAGAACATGCATGGAAGCCTGCAGGTAACGAAGAGGTTTTGGCTACAAGGAATGTTTGGAGGTTGTCAATTTAATCTAGAGTAGTGACCTGTCCGAATGTTTCACCACCTTTGGCCCTATAAGTGCTGGTTAAGTATCTCAGATAATGCATGGATATATTAACTAAAAAATCATTGTTTTTTTTTTTAACATCAGCATTGATATGCATTCATTTGCAAAACTAGATTTAAGTTTGTCCCAGGCAGCATTCACTTCTTTTCCCTCAGCAAAATTGGTCATTTCAACAAGGGTGCCCAACTTTTCAGATAGCTGTTGTCTTAGCCTGGACTACTTTTTGAAATCTGCACTGCCAGTTGGAACAGACGTGATGAGCATATTTCACTCTTATAGAAACATTGAGAAAAAAAAGATCATTTCAGCCCCAGAATATGGAAAAAGTTGAAGTGAAACTGTTATTCCAGATGAGCGATGGTGGAAAATTCCAAACAAAACAACCTGTCAGGCCAGCCTTCATCACCCTCCCATTATCTATAGAGCCATTTTATTGAGAAGCACTGGCTCGTGTCTTTTCAGCACTTATCATTAGTCTGTCTCTTTGGCTCAAACTGAATGAAATGGGAATGAGGAAGAAGAGTAGCAGCTGGATTCTCTGGTTTGTCTGAGTGGTTTTACTGACAGATGTTAAGACTCCCAGAAGTCATCTTCACACGGAGGCCCTGAGTGATCTAGGTGTGTGTGTGTGTGTGTGTGTGTGTGTGTGTTTCTGGTTGTGGGTGGTGGTGGGGAGCATATATTGCATTTAGTGTTGAGGTGAATTTTGGCTTTGTGTGTGTGTGTGTGTGTGTGTGTGTGTGTGTGTGTGTGTGTGTGTGTGTGTGTGTGTGTGTGTATGTGTGTGTGTGTGTGTGTTACTCAGCAACAGGGTCCCACACGTCACCGAATGGCCTCTACTCTGACAGTCCAGAGTGACAGAAAGCTGCCTTCCTCAGAAATGGCAGAATGAATAAAAGATAAATGTCTGTCTGCCCCTTCCCAAGGGAAATGAAGGTCAAAGCTGTGTGTGTGTGTGTGTGCGAGCGTGCCCATGTGTGTGTGAGCGACACCATAATAACAGCACAATCAGCAAATTGCTGTGGTTGCGTGAAACCCCATATCAGTAAAATTAAGTGGTGCAGAACGTTAAAAAATCACAAGTTTCTTTACATCTTTTTTTTTTTATACGTGTTTACCCTTTAAAAGCCTACGGCATTACAGAGCACTCTTTCAGACTTTCTTTACATTTTCATCCGGAAAACAGACTATAAATGACAATGATTTATTTTAAAGCTGAAGGCCAGATTTCTTTACCATAAAATGAAACCAAGAGAGTCTCAGTAGCTATGAGTAATGTAGAGAACACATCAAAAACAAGAAGTCCTAGAAATAATGAATAGACACAGCAATGAACCCACACCAGCTCTGATGTTCAAGATCATTACACATGATAAATGTGATATTTAACTAAAAAACACAAGCCTGTACATGCACTGTTTCAAAGTCATCCCTTGAAGCTAGATGCACAGATATGAAATATTCAAAATCAATTTATAAGAAACAGAAAAGGTTGAATGTATTTTGATTTGCTTGTCTGTAGTTTTAACTGCAGTTCAGACGAGGAAGCTCAGCTGAAGTCGCTTGTTTGGTTTAGAGACACAGACAGACTTTATATCTCCCAGAACATACACAGGTGTGCAAACATACATGTAAATCCAGTCTGTAACACGAAGAGTGTGTATGTGAATTGTAACCAGCTTTAAAGTCAAAATTTGGTACAACCACCGTTATTCTTCAGCACAGCATGAACTCTCTTAGATGAGTATTGTTTTAAGTCGTCTTCTTGAAGGACAATCCAATGCTCTCCTTTTGACGTTGAGTGTTTTCTGTTCTTTTCTCTGTGCACTGCTTCTGCCTCTTTAACTGATCTGGTGCAACAATCAAGAACAGAATCTTTGAGTTAAAATATCCCCTTCAGAAGCAAAATAAAAAGAAAGGATGGGCTACATACTTTTGCACAGTACTGTATAGTTTAGCTCTTGAAGCCAAACGATTCCGAGGTTTGTAGTTAAAAATCCATTGGTGACGTTGTGTTTTCTCCTCTCTTTTCACTCCAGATCTATGGGAGATCATGGGCCCTTCTAGTAATGACGTGGTGTCCAGCCACTGCCCTACTTCACTCCTAAGTGTATTCCTGCATAATTGAAGGCATGATAGCATTCGTCTGCCATCATCCAGGATGACCTGTGGTGCAGAGATGGGCTTTCGCTGCTACGGCTGGTCGACCATCCTGATGAGAATTCTGCTGGTCACATTCTTCACTGAGACTGAGGGATGGGTGTTGACCTTGTTTGTGCTGAACAAGTCCAGCCATGCAGTCACTTGGGATAACGTACTGGAAAGAGTTGGTTCTGCTTACAGTGATCACAAGTGACTGAACCTAATTATAATGGTTTGGTCCAGTCTGTGGGGAATTGATAGGAATTGTGCTGCATACAGAAGATGAAATGTCTGCAGAGACACCAGGGTTAACCGCCGTCGGAACACCTGCCCCCACATTATTATTAAGGTTGGAGTAGGTCTTTGCTCCTCTACTTGTTATTCGATTTCATCAACTGCTGGCAAAAAGGACTTTTTCACCAGCGTTTTTTCACTTTTTTGCTGCTGGAATGATATTTATACGACAAACAGTCGATTCTATAAAGGTATAAAGGTATAAACGTGATAGTGGTTATAGATGAGGGCCCAAGTTTGGAAGGTCATGGGTTCGAATCCCAGAGCAGCAGGTTGCCCTGAGGCATCCTTGAGCTACACTATCGGGTTAAATGCAGAAAATGCGTTTTATGGTTCACTCACAATGCGCACAATGGAAATAGTCACTTTCACTTTAAAAAACAATGTATTGTTCTAGATACTCAGCATCTAGAAATCTGTAGCAAAGGAAATGTTCAATGTGTACAATATATTTCCTACATATTAAAGTTCAAGTAGCATATTCCACAGAAAACTACTGTCAACTAGATGCCCCAGAGCAGCAGCGCATGAGGCTTTTCCACTGGCACCATCAAGTGCCTGCCTTACTGTGCTGGTGCAATTTAACTGACCGCTCTGAACCCGCTGTCATTTTCCATTGTATGGGGTTGAGCCAGTACAAAAGCATCTTGTAGCGCAAGGCTGACATAAAGCCCATCAGGGGGTTGTATGTAAATAGCACATTCTGGATGATAGAGTATCCCTGCACCACAATTTTATAATAGTTATTTCATTAAAATCTTTAATTATTAAAACATTAATCACCAGGACAGCATTCGAAAACAGCCACTCAAAAGCAGCTCTCTGAATTTTCACCGTCACTGTACTGTTAAAACCAAAACCACCTACGTTTCTAGTATGTGATAATTGGCTTAATATTTACACATGTTTAATAAAACTTCTGAGCAGAGCTCTGAACTGTCTCACTCACTTCCATAACCACTTATCCTTAGTAAAGTCCCAGCACACTAAAGAGACACATGCCGGACAGTCCACTGCAGGGCGGACACACAGACAAACACATTCATGCCTCGGGGACCATTATAGTAGTGACAATGTGATGAAAACCAGTGCACTCAGAGGAAACCCACACAGACATGGGGAGAACGTGCAAAGTCCACACAGAAAGGACCTGGACTGTCCCACTGTCCCACCTGGGACCGTCCCACCTGGGAATCAATCTCAGGAGCTTCTCCCTTTGAGGCCACAGCCACTGTGCCACCTGAAAGGAGCCAATTTGCTTTTTAAAAGTGCTAATCTTCATACAGTTTTGCAAACTAAATTGAACTGAGAAGGTTTTGGGTTTGTGTGTGTCTACATAGGGTTCTTCTGAATGATCCAGTCCCTCCGGCAGTCCAAAGACATGCATTTTACAGTAGGTGAATTGGAGATGATAAATTGCCCCCAGGTGTATGTTTTCCAGTTTTTCCTCCCAAGCCCTGCTGAGCTGTCCATAATGCTTAACAAGCTTTTGCTCCATGTGTGGAGTTTGCATGTTCCACCTCTTTCTTCATGGGTTTTCATGAGATGCTCTAATTTACACATCAGGTGAACTGAAGCAGCAAAATTTCCCTTGGGGCAAAATCCCACTCTCAGTGCATGAGTGTGTTTGTGTAAATGCTCCGCAATGGATTGGCGGCCTGTCCAGGGTGCTTCTTCCCCGCTGGCCTTCTGAGCATTGAAATAAACTCCTGCAAACCAAAAGTAGACTTTTGGAAGTCTGTCTGCATGCTTATAAGCTTTAACAGTTCACTACACACTTTCTGAATGGTTCCTTTATATAGAACATACACACTGCAGTCAGATATTTCAATTTGCAGTCAAATATTTCTTCAAGCTTGCATATTTCATCACCAAAAGTTTCTTTTTGGAACTCAAACTGGTTTTTCTATCACTTCCTATCACTTATTCTAAATATGTATATATATATTATTTAATACTTAATAAGTTTTTACTATAGTGGTAGGAGCCCCTAAACAGTGAGTACCATACAAATTCCATATTTTATTTTATTTATTTATTTATTTTTTTGGAGGATTGTCATAGAAGATTCACTTTGGGTTCCATTGTAAATACAAAATGTAGAATCCATCTCTGACCACATTGTGTGAAGGCTCTTGAATGGTTCCTAGGGTAAACTTGTGAAAGTGACAACCCTTGTCATTGCGAGGTCAAAGCACAGCAGACAATGAACCACAACAAAATTGGACCTCTGCTTTTAACCCATGCACACTCAAACACCGTGCAGCAGCGGGCAGCTATTGAAAGCGCCCAGGGAGCAGTGACGGGGACAGCAACTTGCTCAAGGGTACCTCAGGGCAACCTATTGGGAAGGGGTTCAAACCCCCTATCCTTCGATCACGTGGATGATGCCCTAACCACTAGGCCACCGCTGCCCCATCATCTAGCTAACTTACATCATCTATCAATATCCAGCAGTATGTACTATAATCTTATGCCGAAGTGCAGTGTTGAGGATTTTCCTTTTTCAGATACCTATTCAAAAAATCAGGGGCAGCGGTGGCCTAGTGGGTAGGGTGTTGGCCGGCGGATCGGGGGTTCGAACCCCTTCCCAATGGGTTGCCCTGAGGTACCCTTGAGCAAGGTGCCGTCCCCGTCCCGCTCCTCCCTGCGATGGGCTGGCAACTTGTCCAGGGTGCCCCCCCCCGTCCTCGCCCTGTGTGCGCTGGGTTGGACACCAGCACTCCCCCGCGACCCCGTTTGGGACAAGCGGCATGGAATGGATGGATATTCAAAAAATCTCTTTAGAACACCAAGATGGTCAAGTTGTTGATATTTCACCATGTTGATCTCCACGTGGATAAAGGAACACCTTTACATCTCTGAATGAACTACTGCCCATTTCAGCCAATCAGTCTTTCTGTCACAGTATCGATATAAGAATCCCCTCCCTGCCCAGCCAAGGTGGTGAGAAACATAGGCGTCGAGATCCTTGACCAGTTGTCCTTTGCAGACACAGTTGTTGTTACGGTGTGACCCGCTGCTAACACAGAGAGCCACACTGGGTTTGGACCCAAGAGCAGCACCTGAAGCTGCAGCGCCCGAAATATTCGGTGAAACTCACGTTACAACAACTGAACCCTGAAATGGGTGGAAAACAGAGCGCTCAAAACGGGCGGTTTCTGATATCACCCGTTTGTGCTTGTGACTTTTTTTGCACGTGTGCTTGTTGCTTTTTTTTTTTTTTTTTTTTTTTGAGGAGAAACTCTGAGGTGCCAAAGCTTGAGGGTGTCGTTCTGACACAAACACTGAGAGCGAGAAGGGGAGACCCAAGAGTAAACCAAAGGATCTTTACAAATTTACATTTACAGCATTTATTCTTATTCAGAGCAATTTCCATACCCTTACCGGGACAGTCTCCATGGAGCAACTCAGGGTTAAGGGTCTTGCTCAGGGACCCAGTGATGGTAGTGCCAGAGGTGGGATTTGAACCTGGGACCTCTTGAGCCATAGGTCCATAGGCAAGTATCCCACCACTAGACCACTACCACCCCTTTAAAGAACCAGCCGTAAAAGGACCCAGCAAGTCTAGGCAGGTTTGTTTAGTTTATAAAGGGGAGGAGGAAGCTGTAAGGAGTCACTCCTGATTACCAAGCCTGACTCGCCGGCCTCCCAACAGCGCTCTTGCTCCCCCTAGCGCCCCGGTGGGGACGGGCTCTTACAGTTGTGTCTTTCTAGTTTCTATTTTTTCCAGTTTAAAAACAAAGATCAGCCCACACCTGAATCTGCATGCCAACCAATTTTTAGTCCCTCACTGTGATTACTGCAATGCTTGGCTAGTTGTTTTCCTGGCATGGAAAGTGGAAACCTTTCCTTGTCAGAAGGAGATTGCATGCTTACTGTTCAAACAAACAGAACTTTATTGTCTTCCACTGGCTACCCATGGCTGCAAATCTAATTCAAGTCACTAGCAATTCCCTACAGAATAAACGAATACAAGTTCATATTCCTTCTCATTCACTACATTTCTCTAATAATTGTTGTCTGGCATCACCATCCCTTCACACAAGGCAATGTAAATCCAGACTATTCTCAATCTTGGCCTTGATAGTGGAACAAGCCAAATACTAGACTCAGAGTTCCTCTCTACTTTCAAGGACCTTCTGAAGAGCTCTCATGAGATCACCCGTTCTCATTGCACTGTGGCTTAATTGTTGTTTCTTCCAAGTCACTTTGGATTAAAGACTGCTAAATGAGGGAATGTAATCTAATCTATAATTTATGACCTAAGCCTATAGCTAGAATCTATACCAGCCTAGAGGGCATCAAATGCCATGAGGGAAAATCAATCAGTGTTAAACTGACAACTCATGTCAGTCACGGTCAGCAGGAAACCCGATCTGTGCCACTGCCATTATTCTAAATGCCCAGTGATTTGAAATGTGGTGTAACCAGCCCCAGTTGTCCATGCTTTCATCACACACTGATGCAACATCCATGTATCTTCTGTGACTGCGAACATGTTCTTGAGTAAACAGTGTCTGCGTGTTCAAAATCAAATGAAGCATGAAGCAGCCAGCTGATCCAGAAGAATGAAACCGAGAAATAAAGTTGCTTGATCTTTTTGTTCCGTCTTGGAAGCAGCACAGGCCTGTAATTAATTCAATAAATGCCACAGGAAGGCTGCCTTGATATCACATTCCTTCCATCTGTATCTCCACGTGATGACTCATTTTCTGACTGCAGTTCTGAAGGCTGGACCATGGCAACATCAACAAGAGAACAGGATGGTGCTCTTAAAGCATTTAAAAGGGGGTTGGTGGTTTGTTCAGTATCGGTTGCTGTCTTAGGGTTTCAACATTTACAGCACACACACACACACACACTCACACACACACACACATACATGCACTGGTCACCTCTGAGTCGCATCGCTAGTTTTACTTGGATCTGTTCCATCCATGCATTATATGAACCACTTAATCTAGGAAACGGGGCTTGGAAAATATATCACAGGGGTTTCAATTAATAATCTTATTTTGGCAGGTGTGGTTCGCTCACCACACCTTGAACTTGAACTATTAAACTGTGCTGGAGTTTGACACCACTGCTACCACATCGGGAATCATAGGACAAAAGGCAGAGAAACACCCTGGTGAGGTCACCTATCGCAAAAAATCAGAGGGAATGATTATTGAAGAGTCTTTATTCTTCTTTAGTGAAGACAGTTTAGGAAAAGCAATAAAATAAAAGTTGACCAGCTTTTTAGGTTTCTGCAACTTTATGCAAGACTTTTTCTGATGGAAACAAGTTCAAGAAAAATGTACTTACTGTAAGGCAGCATTCCTAGGGCAACGTGATATCTACTTTAACTATTTATGACAGCTGACACTAACCCACACACCATTTATGAAGGTTTATTCTTACAAATATCATCTGTAAAGGATACTTTCATCAGTTCCTCCAGGAAAGTATAATGAAAGATGACACTTGTTGGAATAAACCTTAAATGGAGCAGCGGTGGCCTAGTGTTTAGGAACTAGGCCACAGGATCAGAAGATCATGCATTCGAATCCCAGATCAGTAGGTTGCCCTGAGGTACCCATGAGCAAGGTACCATCCCCGTCACTGCTCCCTGGGAGCAGCTACTGCTTTCAATAGCTGCCCCCTGCTGCACATGTTTGTGTGTATGGGTAAAATAAAGGGGGGTAATTTCGTTGTGGTTCACAATGAATGGATAGTTACTTTCATAACCGTCAATAAAGGTTTATGTTATCCTACAGTTACAAAACATTACAAAATATACCTACTATAATTTTACTGAACACTCTCAGAAAGAAAAAAGGTGAAGTGTCACTGGGGTGGTCCCCTCAAGGATACTCCCTCAGTAGTTGGTGAACCTCATTCCACAATGAAATTGGACCTCTGCATTTAACCCATGCAAACACCGTGCAGCAGGGGGCAGCTATGAAAGGGCCCAGGGAGTAGTGATGGGGACTGTACCTTGCTCAAGGGTACCTCAGGGCAACCTACTGGTAAGGGGTTTGAACCCACAATCTTCCGATCCTGTGGCCGACTCCCTAAACACTAGGCCGCCACTGCCCCATAAGATGTACTTTTTGAAGGTGGACTGACTCCATACACCACATCTTCACTCCAGGAATTCTACTTTACTGTCCTTTAAAACCCCCTCCACCTTATCGTGGTGGAGGGGTTTGCGTGTCCCAATGATCCTGGGAGCTATGTTGTCGGGGGCTTTATGCCCCTGGTAGGGGCACCCAAGGCAAACAGGTCCTAGGTGAGGGAAGAGACAAAGAGCGGTTCAGACCTCTTATGATGAGAAAGATTTTTGGACAACGCTTTCCCTCGCCCGGACGTGGGTCACCGGGGCCTCCCTCTGGAGCCAGGCCTGGAGGTGGGGCCCGATGGCGAGCGCCTGGTGGTCGGGCCTTCACCCATGGGGCCCGGCCGGGCACAGCCCGAAGAGGCAACGTGGGTCCCCCTTCCCATGGGCTCACCACCTGTAGGAGGGGCCAAAGAGGTCGGGTGCAGTGTGAGCTGGGCAGTGGCCGAAGACGGGAGCCTTGGCGGTCCGATCCTCGGCTGCAGAAGCTGGCTCTAGGGACGTGGAATGTCACCTCTCTGGTGGGGAAGGAGCCTGAGCTAGTGCGCGAGGTTGAGAAGTTCCGGCTAGATATAGTTGGACTCACCTCGACGCACAGCTTGGACTCTGGAACCAGTCTCCTTGAGAGGGGCTGGACTCTCTTCTACTCTGGAGTTGCCACTGGTGAGAGGCGCCGAGCAGGTGTGGGCATACTTATTGCCCCCCGGCTCGGGGCCTGTACATTGGGGTTTACACCAGTGGATGAGAGGGTGGCCTCCCTCCGCCTTCGGGTTGGGGGATGCATCCTTAGTGTTGTTTGCGCTTATGCGCCAAACAGCAGTCTGGACTACCCACCCTTTCTGGGGTCTCTGGAGGGGCCGCTTGAAAGCGTCCCTGCTGGGGACTCCATCGTTCTGCTGGGGAACTTCAATGCTCACGTCGGCAATGACAGTGAGACCTGGAAGGGCGTGATTGGGATGAATGGCCCCCCGATCTGAACCAGAGTAATGTTTTGATATCGGACTTTTGTGCTCGTCACGGATTGTCCATAACGAACACCATGTTCAGGCATAAGGATGTCCACATGTGCACCTGGCACCAGGACACCCTAGGTCACAGTTCGATGATCGACTTTGTAGTCGTGTCATTGGACTTGCGGCCACATGTCTTGGACACTCGGGTGAAGAGAGGGGCGGAGCTGTCAACTGATCATCACCTGGTGGTGAGTTGGCTTTGTTGGTGGGGGAGGATGCCAGTCAGGCCTGGTAGACCCAAACGTATTGTGAGGGTCTGCTGGGAACGTCTGGCAGAGTCCCCTGTCAGGACGAGCTTCAACTCCCACCTCCGGCAAAGCTTTAACCACGTTCTGGGGGAGGTGGGGGACATTGAGTCCGAATGGGCTATGTTCTGCACCTCCATTGTCGAGGCGGCTGACTGGAGCTGTGGCCGTAAGGTGGTCGGTGCCTGTCGCGGTGGCAACCCGAGAACCCGTTGGTGGACACCGGGGGTGAGGGAGGCCATCAAGCTGAAGAAGGAGTCCTACCGGGCCTTTTTGGCCAGTGGGGCTCTGGAGGCAGCTGATAGGTACCGGCAGGCCAAGCGGAATGCAGCTTTGGTGGTTGCTGAGGCAAAAACTCGGGCGTGGGAGGAGTTTGGTGAGGCCATGGAGAAAGACTTCCAGATGGCTTCGAGGAGATTCTGGTCCACCATCCGGCGTCTCAGAAGGGGAAAGCAGTGCACGGTCAACACAGTGTATAGTGGGGATGGTGTGCTGCTGACTTCGACTCGGGACGTTGTGAGTCAGTGGGGGGAATACTTCGAAGACCTCCTTAATTCCACCAACATGCCTTCTGATGAGGATGCAGAGCCTGGGGACATAGAGGTGGACTCTTCCATCTCTGGGGCTGAGGTTGCCGAGGTGGTCATAAAACTCCTCGGTGGCAGGGCTCCGGGGGTGGATGAGATCCGCCCGGAGTTCCTCAAGGCTCTGGATGTTGTAGGACTGTCATGGCTGACACGCCTCTGCAACATCGCATGGACATCGGGGACGGTGCCTCTGGATTGGCAAACCGGGGTGGTGGTCCCCCTCTTTAAAAAAGGGGACCGGAGGGTGTGTTCCAACTATAGAGGGATCACACTTCTCAACCTCCCGGGGAAAGTCTATTCAGGGGTCCTGGAAAGGAGGGTCCGTCGGATAGTCGAACCTCAGATTCAGGAGGAGCAGTGTGGTTTTCGTCCAGGTCGCGGAACAGTGGACCAGCTCTACACCCTTGGCAGGGTCCTGGAGGGTGCATGGGAGGGTTTGCCCAACCAGTCTACATGTGCTTTGTGGACTTGGAGAAGGCAATCGACCGTGTCCCTCGGGGAGTCCTGTGGGGGGTACTCAGAGAGTATGGGGTATCGGATTCCCTGTTAAGGGCTGTCCGGCCCCTGTACAACCGGTGTCAGAGCTTGGTCCGCATTGCCGGCAGTAAGTCGAACCTGTTTCCGGTGAGAGTTGGACTCCGCCAGGGCTGCCCTTTGTCACCGATCCTGTTCATAACTTTTATGGACAGGATTTCTAGGCGCAGCCAGGGCGTTGAGGGGGCCCGATTTGGTGGGCTCAGGATTGGGTCTCTGCTTTTTGCAGATGACGTCCTGTTGGCCTCATCAGGCCGCGATCTTCAGCTCTCACTGGATCGGTTCGCAGCCAAGTGTGAAGCGGCTGTGATGAGAATCAGCACCTCCAAATCTTAGGCCATGGTCCTCAGCCGGAAAAGGGTGGAGTGCCCTCTCAGGGTTGGGAGTGAGATCCTGCCCCAAGTGGAGGAGTTTAAGTATCTTGGGATCTTGTTCACGAGTGAGGGTAGAATGGAGCAGGAGATCGACAGGCGGATCGGGGCAGCATCCGCAGTGATGCGGGCTCTGCGTCGGTCCGTCATGGTGAAGAAGGAGCTGAGCCAGAAGGCAAAGCTCTCAATTTACGTTCCCACCCTCACCTATGGTCACGAGCTGTGGGTAGTGACCGAAAGAACGAGATCGCGAGTACAAGCGGCCGAAATGAGTTTCCTCCGCAGGGTGTCTGGGCTCTCCCTTAGAGATAGGGTGAGAAGCTCAGTCATCCGGGAGGGGCTCAGAGTAGAGCCGCTGCTCCTCCGCATCGAGAGGAGTCAGATGAGGTGGCTCAGGCATCTGATTAGGATGTCCCCTGGACGCCTCCCTGGTGAGGTGTTCCAGGCACGTCCCACCGGAAAGAGACCCTGGGGAAGACCCAGGACACGCTGGAGAGACTATGTCTTTCGGCTGGCCTGGGAACGCCTTGGGATCCGCCCGGAGGAGCTGGAAGAAGTGGCCGGAGAGAGGGAAGTCTGGGCATCCCTGCTGAAGCTGCTGCCCCCGCGACCCGACCTCGGATAAGCGGAGGAGAATGGATGGATGGATGGATGTCCTTTAAAACATCAGGTCATGAAAAGAAAAAAACCTGCCATTGTTCTTCAGAGAAATTCATCATTAAGGCACAAAATGATGCTATGTAATTACATTTACACTGTTTGAACTTTCATGAAGCAATGCTTTCCTGCACAGAACCATTTTTTGTAACTGTAATATACAAATGTTTTAGCTTTTTTAATTTCCTTCATCAAGTCAATTCAGCTCGAGTCAGTTGTATACATGGCACTTTTACAACAGTTATAGTCACGAAACAGCTTTGCAGAATCTGGATCCAAGCCTCTAGTAAGCAAACCGAAGACCACAGAGGCAAAACTCGCAAAAACTGGAGGAAGAAAACTTGGGAGGAAGCAACACTCAAAAGGGGAAGACCTCCACCTCTGGATGACCCCAGATAATCCAGATAGAAAAAGTAAATGACATTTTTGTAAGTTAGATGGAAGCACTGATTGCTGGTACAGTGTGGGTTAGCTGAAAAAAGGCCCAGTACAGTCCGTAACTGGGAGTTGAATAAAAGGTTTTGAGTTTATATTAGTAGTTCAGTTTGAGTCAGTGTAACTTTTGTAAGTCCTGGTTTGTGAAAGCAGCACATGCAGGTAATTTAAGATAATGTATCAGATCTGGAATGCAGGTGGAAAGAAGAGTCTGATGATGGATCGCAATCAAATGAACAAGAGGAATCGTTTGAAACCAGAACCATTTTCACTCCATGTTAATGCATTGCATTTACAGGAAGATGCCCAGCAACATGAAGTGCTTTAGCAACAAGAATCTCTCTTTTCATGCTTGCTCCCCACCCACTTGTTCCCATTTTCCCTCCTTCCCTCCCACTGTGTCCGTTTCCAGAGCGTAACCACAGGTGAACTGGCACTATTTTAAATCTAGCCATGTTTTATTTATGCCCTGAGATTGGTGTGGCTCAGTGCAGTAGCTCAGCTCCCTGTGAGTTCCATCAGCCATTCCTCAGGATACACAGCCTTCAACGTGCTGTACATTAAGCACAGCCCACATTGCACAGCAACATTTTCTCATCTGCTGCAGCAAAAACATGATGTTTCTGGACAAAATATTATCAAAGCACTTGTAGGCCTCACTCGAAAATCCTTCAGTGAACTCCAAAAAATTTTCTTCTGTGTGGACCCACACCTTCTATTGCCTTGACCAAATATTTTGCCATCAAACATGATGTCACTCACTTAACAAAACTGGATCAGATCTTTAGGTCCATGCTTGAAGAACAGGTAGTTCTGAGGCAGCTGTTGACTAGGCCCCCATAATCAGAAGCTCATGGGCTCAAGTTCTAGACTAAAAGGTTGTGTTGAGGTACCACGAGCAAGGTACTGTCCCCAACACTGCTCCCTGGGTGCTGGACCTACCTTTCTGCTGTATTGCATGTGTATGGGCTAAATGCAGAGAATGCATTTTGTTGTGGTATTCACAAATAGTGACAAATAGTCACTTTCACTTCACTTCTCTGTCAGTCTTCTGCACAGGGATGTTTTTGAGATGCTCAGCTGATACCAGGCCCATCGACAGTTTCCCAGACTTTTTCATATCAGTGACACTGAGCAAAATGAAGACAAGATTGATTCTTCAAAATTCATTGCTGTTTGAAATGTTTCAGAGGCAACGTGTCCTTTTTCCACCCACTTACAGCGCAAGCCTTTTCTGCAAAAACATGTCCAAAGTGTTACTTTGATCTTTTTAGTTATTCTGACAATTAATGTCTTCTTTTACCTGCTCTAATAAAACCACTGCAGGGTCACTACTTAAAACAAGTTGATTTTTTATTGACCTTTATGGCTCAAAAATTTAATCAAACACTTTATTTATTTTATTCTTTTCTGTTTGACGTGCTTAAGCTCTGTGAAATTGCAGTTATTCATTGGATGTTGAATGTTCAACTGGTGGCAGTTCTGAGTTATAAATCTTACATAATCTATAATTAAAAAAGGAAATATGTTATGTTGTATATTACATATCATGTATTAACTTTCCTTAATAGATTTCACTTTTTATAGACTTGAACATGTCAAACTGTACAGAAACTAGCAGTTTATTTATAATTCTCTTATCTTATGTTAATGGAATAATGTAATCAAGAATGAAGGGCAACATTGTTACTTATTTTAAAACGTACAACCTCATTAATAAAAGACACTCACAAACTCACTCCACCAATCTCTGCTTGAAGCTGTGGGATGGTTAGATCTCATGAACTTGTCTGCTCTTTATGTGAACCCTGATACATCAGAGCGACAATGTTATAAACATGTTATAGCAGGTGCCATATGCTGTCGTTAGATCTCATGACAGATTATGTCATAATTGCACAATGTTATTGTCATGCCAGTACAGCTGAAACATCAAACATTAATGTGTCTACTGTAATTCCTGCCAATGGGATTGAGATTGTAAAATGTACAGACATAATCTATCATGGCCACTCATGACGGCGTACAAGTACGTTGACTTGTTTATGGAAAGCAATTTATCAAAATAATTAGCATGTCAGCAGTAGTGTGTATTACCAGAAGCAGACTTGAACACCTGAGCAAAATTTCTCTTTTAAAAAACATATTTCTCTTCTGCAATCAATAATTTCTTTTACAATATTTATCTTTTACAAAATCCATCCATCCATCCATTTTCTTCCGCTTATCCGAGGTCGGGTCGCGGGGGCAGCAGCTCCAGCAGGGATGCCCAGACTTCCCTCTCTCCGGCCACTTCTTCCAGCTCCTCCGGGCGGATCCCAAGGCGTTCCCAGGCCAGCCGAGAGACATAGTCTCTCCAGCGTGTCCTGGGTCTTCCCCGGGGTCTCTTTCTGGTGGGACATGCCCGGAACACCTCACCAGGGAGGCGTCCAGGGGGCATCCTAATCAGATGCCCGAGCCACCTCATCTGACTCCTCTCGATGCGGAGGAGCAGCGGCTCTACTTTGAGCCCCTCCCGGATGGCTGAGCTTCTCACCCTATCTCTAAGGGAGAGCCCAGACACCCTGCGGAGGAAACTCATTTCGGCCGCTTGTATTCGCGATCTCGTTCTTTCGGTCACTACCCACAGCTCGTGACCATAGGTGAGGGTGGGAACGTAGATCGACTGGCAAATTGAGAGCTTTGCCTTCTGGCTCAGCTCCTTCTTCACCATGACGGACCGATGCAGAGCCCGCATCACTGCAGAAGCTGCCCCGATCCGCCTGTAGATCTCCCGCTCCATCTTACCCTCACTTGTGAACAAAATCCCAAGATACTTAAACTCCTCCACTTGGGGCAAGGTCTCACTCCCAATCCTGAGAGGGCATTCCACCCTTTTCCGACTGAGGACCATGGCCTCAGATTTAGAGGTGCTGATTCTCATCCCAGCCGCTTCACACTCGGCTGCGAACCGATCCAGAGAGTGCTGAAGGTCACGGCATGATGAGGCCAACAGGACAACGTCATCTGCAAAAAGCAGAGACCCAGTCCTGAGCCCACCAAACCGGACCCCCTCAACGTCCTGGCTGTGCCTAGAAATCCTGTCCATAAAAGTTATGAACAGGATCGGTGACAAAGGGCAGCCCTGGCGGAGTCCAACCCTCACCGGGAACAGGTGCGACTTACTGTCGGCAATGCGGACCAAGCTCTGACACCGGTTGTACAGGGACCGGACAGCCCTTAACAGGGAATCCGATACCCCATACTCCCGGAGTACCCCCCACAGGAGCCCCCGAGGGACACGGTCGAATTCCTTCTCCAAGTCCACAAAGCACATGTAAACTGGTTGGGCAAACTCCCATGCACCCTCCAGGACCCTGCTAAGGGTGTAGAGCTGGTCCACTGTTCCGCGACCTGGACGAAAACCACATTGCTCTTCCTGGATCTGAGGTTCGACTATCCGACGGACCCTCCTTTCCAGGACCCCTGAATAGACTTTCCCGGAGGCTGAAGTGTGATCCTCGATAATTGAACACCTCGGTCCCCTTTCTTAAGAGGGGACCACCACCCAGTTTGCCAATCCATCCCCGATGTCCATGCGATGTTGCAGGCGTGTCAGCCATGACAGTCCTACAACATCAGGCCTTGAGGGCTTTCGGGCGGATCATCCACCCAGGCCCTGCCACCCGAGGAGGTTTGCCAGCCTCGGCAGCCTCAGCCCAGAGATGGAAGAGTCCACCTCGATGTCCCCAAACCTGCTTCCTCCTCGGAGCATGTTGGTGGAATTAAGGAGATGTGAAGTATTCCCCACCGACCCACACGCGTCCAGCGTCGAAGGTCGGCACCATCCCCACTATACACTGTTGACCGTGCACTGCTTTTCCCCTCCTGAGGCGCCGGATGGTGGACCAGTTTCCTCAAAACCAGTCGTCCTTCTCATAGCCTCTCAAACTCCTCCCGCGGCCGAGTTTTGCCTCCAGCAACAGCCAGAGCCGCTTTCCGGCAGCCGGTACCTATCAGCTGCCTCCGGGCCCCACTGGCCAAGGCGGTGGGACTCCTTCAGCTTGATGGCATCCCCCTCACCACTGGTGTCCACCAACGGGTTCTGGGGTTGCCACCGCGACAGGCCCCGACCACCTCCCGGCCACAGCTCCGGTCAGCCGCCTTGACAATGGAGCGCGGAACAAAAGATCCATTCAGACTCAATGTCCCCCCACCTCCCCGGGGCCGTGGTTAAAACTTTGTGGAGGTGGGGAGTTGAAGCTTGTCTGACAGGGATCGCGGGATTCCCAGCAGACCCTCACGATGCGTTTGGGCCAACCAGGTCTGACGGCATCACCTCCCCACTATGATAACTCACCACCAGGTGATGAGTCGGTTGGTAGCTCCCGCCCTCTCTTTGCAGTGTCCAAGACATGGGGCACTTAAGTCCGATGACCACGACCACAAATCTGGATCCCATTGAACTACGGCCTGGAGTGTCGTTGCCAGAGTGCACATGTGGACATCCTTATGCCTGAACATGGTATTCATTTGGACAATCCGTGTGAGCACAAAAGTCAATAACAAACACGCTCTGGATTTCCAGATCGAGGCCATTTCTCCCAATTACGCCTTGGTGTCACTGTCGTACCCGTGAGCACAGAGTCCCCAACCCAGAGCGATGGAGTCACCAGGAGGACGCTCTCTAGCGCCCCCCTCCAGGACCCCAGAAAGGGTGGGTAGTCCAGAATGCTGTTTGGCGCATAAGCGCAGACAACACTAAGGACCCGTCCCCGACTACGGCTGGAGGCCTGCCCTCTCATCTACTGGTGTAAACCCCAAAGTATGGCGTAAACCGTGGGGCAATAAGTATGCCCACACCTGCAAATCTCACGATGTAACTCCAGAGTGGAAAGAGTCAGCCCTCTCAGGAGACGGTTCCAGAGTCAAGCTGTCGTGAGAGTGGAGTCCAACTATATCTAGCTGGAACTGCTCAACCTCGCGCACTAGCTCAGGCTCCTTCCCCACCAGAGGTGGTTCACGTCCTAGAGCCAGCTTCTGCAGCCGAGGGTCGGACCGCCAAGGCCCCCGTTTTCAGCCACCGCCCAGCTCACAATGCACCCGACCTCTTTGGCCCCTCCCACAGGTGGTGAGCCCATGGGAAGGGGGACCCGTGCGCCACTGGGCTCGCGGCAGACTATGGTGAAGGCCCGACCACAGGCGCTCGCCAGCGGGCACCTCCAGGCCTGGCTCCAGAGAGGCCCGGTGACCACGATCGGGCGAGGTGAAGCACGTCTTCCATAGTTTTTGTCCATCATAAGAGTCCTCTGAACGCTCTTTGTCTCTTCCTCACCTAGGACCTGTTTGCCTTGGAATTTGCCTACCAGAGTTTCAAGCGGACAACATAGCTCCCCAGGATCATTGGGACCATGAAACCCCCTCCACCCACGATAAGGTGGCGGTTCAAGGAGGGGGTGGCTTTTACAAAATAAAAAAGTTTAATCATTTAAACTTTGCCTTTTTTGAGGAGCAATGGGTGTTATTTTCAATAGAAGACATTCCGTTCACCATTTAATTCAATGACATTTTAAACATGACAAAAAATCAGTAATCAGAATACGTTCATTTTAATTTAATAATCTTTCGAACGTCAGTATCTCTTCAACCATGGAGCTCACGGCTACAAGGCGTGCATGTTATAGTTCTTTATATTCTATTCTTAGACATAACCATGTTAACTTAGCTAGGGGATCTAAAAGAGCTTGGCAGCTTGATTAGATAACTCAGTGAGAAAGGAAATACGAAAGTTTACAGGAGAGTGAAAAACCTTGATGAAGGGCAGGGATGTAAAATGCTGCATAATGTTACAGGTAACCTACTTTATTAAAATCGGAAATCGATATTCTGGAGACAAAGTTAGAGAAGCAACGCTGCACTGGTTTAGAGCGTGTCCGGAGGAGAGACCGAGGATTATTCTGGGAGGAGGGGATGTTGAAGGGCTGCCAGGGAAGGAGAAGGAGACCAAAGAGGAGGTTTTTAAATGTGGTGAGAGAGGACATGCAGGTGGTTGGTTTGGAGGAAGATGCAGAGACAGGAAGAAATGGAACCAGTTGATCCGCTGTAGTAAGCCCTAACAGGGCAGCTGGAAAGAAGAAGAAGAAGAAGAAGAAGAGAAGAAGAAAGGAGTGAAAAATTATAAGTTTTATTACTAAAAGCAAAGTAGAGGCTATTTAGATCATCAACAGGTGGTGGTGAGTGAAGGTTATACATGCAGTGGGTAAAAGCCATAGCTACTTCAATAACGTACCACAGCACCATTATTCCTGCAGGTCCAGGTCATCAATAAAGCAGAAAATGCTTTGACACCAAACACTTTGGATATAATGGCCTGGCCTCCCGCCTCTTCCCTCATCATTGCTCCTTCACTCATCTGAAACACCGGCACCTCCTGTACGTATAATTTGATTACCTGCTCTTTCTCCTGTCACGGGTTTACTTTAGTCTCTTTCTCCTTCTCTGCTTCCTTTATCTGTGATCCCTCGCTTCCTCGAGGTAGCAGCAGCTTTGAGCAGCTCATTACCTGCCAGTACACTCGGCCTTGCTGCTCTTCAGACAGGAGGTGACAGTAACATTAAAATGGCTCCCCAGGTTTGTTATCTCAGTGCTAATCCTGGGAAAGAACAGAATTCCCCACCATCACCTGATACCCACCTTTTTTTTTTTAGAGGAAAGAAGATCATGTCTTTCACTGGACAGTTTATATTCACACTGTCACAGTGTCATCTTTTCAATGTTTTCTGTGGTGGAAAATTAACTGCTGTAGACAGAAACAGAAGCAGCTTTGGAGTTTCCTTTATAGGACTTGATTTATATATATATATATATATATATATATATATATATATATATATATATATATATATATATATATATATATATATATATATATATATATATATATATATATACACATATATATGTATACACACACACACATACACACAGGCACAATACTTTTAATAGTGGGTATTTTTATTGCATTGCGTTTATATATATATATATATATATATATATATATATATATATATATATATATATATATATATATATATATATACTCTCTCTCTCATCCCTCACTGCGATGGGCTGGCATTACGTGTCCTGGAGTGCGTCCTCGCCCTGTGTCTTTGCGCTGGGTTGGGTATGTACTCCCATGGCCCCATTTGGGAAACGTAAATATCGGATGGATGGATGGATATATATATAAAGTACCCAATATACTTTTATGTATATATATATATATATATATACACATACATATATATATATATATAAATATATATATATATATATAAATATATATATATATATATATATATATATATATATATATATATATATATATATATATATATATATATATATATATATATATATTTTTTTTCGAGTGCAAGCTGTATAAACTTGAATGCTAATTGGATTTAAGCAGATCAGCTGATGTGTATTTGTGTAATGAGGGAGGGTGTGACCTAAGGAGATCAACACCTATCAAGG
>CM029376.1:4585492-4642992 GCA_017165825.1 Hepsetus odoe
TTTAGATTTGGTTTGGGAACTCTGCAGTGCTGTGCACAATTTCGCTAAAACAAAACACAAAGTTGCAGTGTTTAGGGACTATGCTCCAGGATCGGAAGCAAGGTACCGTCCCCATCACTGCCCCCCGGGTGTTGGATATGGCTGAGAGGTTGTGTTTCACTGTGTGCTCTGCTTCACAATGACAATTAGTCACTTTCACTGTCAGGAAGCAGCCCTGACAGCCAGTGCCTCTGACAATGTCTCAAATTGTGCCTGTGAAGAGCTACAATCAAAACCAGCATCTCTAAAGACTTCTCTGAATTGTAGATTATTAATCAATAAAATACGGGGGGAAAAAAACAGTCTTATTATAATTTTTTAAACTTTCCTGAGAAAAAGAAAATGAATTGACCCACACATATAAACGGCACATTATTCATTCCTGCTTATCTGCAATGAGTCATTCACTCTGCTTTTTCAGTTTTCTTTCCAGCACTCCTTTCACTATTCTCTGGCTATTTACATTTAGCTCATGTCACCGTGTAATTGAACACACCAAGGATTAGTCCATCAAAACATTTTGCATTCTGCCACACTTGTCACTTTATTTATTTATTTATTTGGGCATTTATTTATTTGTTTACTTACTTATTTCAAGAATTTGCACGCGAATGAGCACACATACACTTATGCAGAGTTAATTACCTTTCCGGGCTGCAAAGTGGTTTACGCTGATCGACCGACTACCAAAAAAAAAAAAAAAATCACTTTCTACTTCCCAACACAAACACAGATGGCCTCGGTGCAGTCCAGACGGTAAAGCTTATGCCTTTAACCCTTTTATAAGCTGAATTCTCTGGTGGATGAAAGATGGTTGGGGTCTTAAATGAATCCAGAAACATTCATGCAGGCCTTTATTGGTCCTGCTTTAATGCTGCTGCATCATCAGGAAGTCAGGAAGTCTTATTTTGTATTTGTAAAAAATACATTAATCAGTCTTGATCCTTGGTTGGTTATGCAAATACTTTAAGGTCTGGAACATTTTAGAAAATTAAAGTTATTCGATTATGGCATTCTGTCATTTTATGATGGGGCCATACTTCATAATACTGAATCCATGGCTCGTGCTGTGCACAGAAAGTCCAAATCAAGGTTGGCATGAAAATGTATTAATAGAGTGATTTCCGAAACAAGAGCTTCAAAGTTCCGAAAACAGTTATTAAAGAGAAAATGCGAAAATGTGAACTAAACACATGGATGTTTCTTCTAATTTTAAGAATAATTTACAGTCAGAGTGAGAACTAGCGATCTGCCCTGAGTGTTTCCCTGCTTTTCACCCTGTGAGAAGTGCATGTGTGAACTGAATGAAAAATATGACATTCAGAATTAGAATAATTAGAATAATTAAAATAAAAAAAACACAAAAAAAAAAGTTAATTAACAGTCCCTAAGGAGACAAGGGTGACCATGTCAAAAGCCATTCAGTTAATCACTCATTCATTTTCTTAGCCGCTTGTCCTAATTAGGGTCGCTCTCAGAGGGCAAAATGCAGAGAAACACCCTCGACTGGTTGCCATTCCATTGTAGGACAAACACACCCACACCTAAGGCCAATTTATCATCTCCAGTCCACCTGATGTGCAGGGCTTTGGACAATGGGAGGAAACCAGTGGTGCCGGAGGAAACACACACAGACACGGAAATAACTTTTTCACACAGAAAGGACACGAATGGCCCCCCAGAAATGAACCCAGACCCTTCGTGCTGTGAGGTTACAGTGCTACCCAGCGTGCCACCGTGCCGCCTCTTATATAAACTGTATTCCTTAAACATATCTTAAACTTCAGGTGTTTTCTAAGAACCATGTACAACGCCTGAATCAAGTTTTCAGGACATGATGAGAACTATCGATTTATTCATTGCTACAAATGGAGTTCAGTAGAGCAGTAAATGCAATTACACATGCATTAATTACTGCAATTACAGAAGTGTAACCTTAAATGAATTAGATTGGACTGAAACAGAATTTCCAACTTTTCTAAAGTGAAGGCATTTTGGACTCTACAAACGCTCTGTATAGTTGCACAAAAATGAAAAAATTCATCAAATTGTCTCCAAAATTTCCTCTGAATCATCAACTAATAGTTTTTCAGGGAGCTTCTATGGCAATGCTCAAGAGAGGCTCTTTTGGTAACTTTCATTAACTGTAAATATGCCATGTTTTCCCTTTTGTTCTGATATCTCAGTATCTACCTCCTAATATCTGATGTGAGATATGAGTTCTAGTCAAAATGGAAGGATGTGTTCCACTAAAACTGGAAGAATGGAGATATGCTTTAGGATTTCTGGTGATTAGCTGCTCTTCCTGAGACACACTCACTTGCAAAGTGTAACCGATGCAGAATAATCTCCTGCTTTTGAAAACTAAGGCACCGGACAACCTATCTGAAAACGTCCCAATCATAGTGTATCACAAAGGTGGGGACTTATTGATTTCTTGCTCAAGTTGAGGACTTTGGCTTTAAGGCACGAAGCATGAGCTCGACACCCTCTGCAGTCTAGTATCGTTCATCCCCACAGAGGAGCTTGTGAGGGTATGGATTGCTTTGAAAACTCACCCCTGTACACAGACACACCACAGGCCTCTACACATCTACATTAAAGTGATTGCTCTTTCAGAACAGCCCTGAATACAGAATCAGAGATGGAGGTAAAGAGAGCAAGCAGTAGCAGCAATCTGTCAAAGAAGTCTTCGCTCTTTAGTGGACTGCTTTTTTGTCTCTGCAGACTGGAGTGGTCAGTGAGTGCCTGTAGGCACTTAGGAACCCGTTAGCATCAGCGCTGTGATGGAGGATCACTTGACTTCCATCCGTCTGACTGAAGCTGAGCATCTACTCGATGGCTTTAATGTCTGATTACTGTTTGTTTGGTAATAGCACTGTCCAGCACTCTCTGGGTAATTCCATTTTGGACGTGTCCAAAACAAAGCATTTTGAGTTTATAAAAAAGAACACATTTGGGACTTTTGAAGGAAAAACAATATCCATTTCATTATCCAGACAGACAATATTCTACGATTAAATATCTCAGGAACGTTGATCCCACTAACACCTCCGGTGCAATCACAACCCTCTCAGAAGCTTAGTAATCAAGCTAGCATGTCTCAGTCTGAGACTTCTCAACCCAACTTTTTTCACTTCTCTTTGTTGGAAACAGTTGTTGCTAACATGGTTGTTTGCCACCAGTGTCCGTTCCATGATGACCCAGGTTGAGTCACATCAAAGACTGTGCCTCTCAAACACAATGCTCAATGGAAAAATGCCCCAAGAAAGTGACCCCATTTTCTCATGTATACATCTAGACAATATAGGACACCCAAATTTGGTACCCAAACAAAAGTCTAAATTGAATAAGTAATAAGCTACGATTCCAGAGGGTTAAACCAACCCAGCAAGAACCAGATCTGGAGCAAGCAAAAAGTAATAATGGTTTACTTTAGGTGGATCTCACAAATATATATATATATATGCATCAATGTATCGGTTGATGGGCTGGTGACCTGTCCAGGGTGCGTCCCCCGTCCTCGCTCTGTGTGCGCTGGGTTGGACGCCAGCACTCCCCCACGACCCCGTTTGGGACAAGCGGCAGAAAATGGATGGATGGGTATGTATCGAGTTTAGGCTGGGTTAAAATTCCACATTTGGGTCTTCACAGCCTGCCTTCCATGTTTAATAATTTCATCCCTGCTTTTACCGACAGAAAGCTGACACTTGTAAAAGAACTGCCACGTAAATGAGTGACTGATTCAGGAGAGGAAAACATTTTGTCAAGCTCAGGTCACAAACTTGGTTGAAGTTGGAACAGAACATGATTCATCGTTGTATTCTGTCTAATTTTTCAGGTTAAATTAAAGCCCAAAGTACAACCACTGTTTGTGTCATTTCGAATTCTTACAAGAATTAACACAATGACTGCTGTGACAGATGCTGACATCCATTAGGGTCACAATAAAAAGATATATGAGAGCAGCCTGGATTTCAGTTTTCTAGTTTTCCGGTATCAATTCCAGTTAGAATGGCCCATTGACTTTCCCCCTAAGCAGCAAAATACATCCAGCTGGAATGACGGCTGAATGAACAGATTTCTTTTCTGTTGCAGAACTGCAGAACTGAGCTATGTGTACATTTGTCATTATATGAAGTTAAATTTATGAGTCAGTTCATGAAACGGTGGCCTCTAATATGAGAAGGAGCATCTCCATCATGACAATGGCTCAATTACTACACCTATTGGGATGTAATATTATACCTCTAGTAATTGTGTAATCTGTCTTTTTGTCTTTTTTATTTGCTTTTTTTTTGCTTTTTAAAGTTCTGGGGAAGATAAATGATCTCTTATTGTCTGGGTATCAGTAAAAATCATTGTTGATGCTGCTTCTGTAACAAAGGGATGAATGTCTTTCTAATGGCTTGGGAATGGAAAAAAGTGAGTCTTTTCTAAAACACAGAAGAATTACCTTTATAAATCTTTATTTTATAAAGCAATAACTCACATAAAAGCACCGACAGGTAAAGTAAATGACATTATGCCTTTACAAGGGCACCTGGAATTAAAGTTAATGTGTTGTAAGATGGAAAATGTGGCAACTGTAAGTCTGAGCCAGCTGGACAAAAGCAAACTTATCATGGCAACACAACTGGGTCTAAGCATCTCCTTAACAACAGGTTCTTCAGGGTATCCGAGGTGTGCTGTGGTTGCATCACCATATGAGTGTTTTGAGGATTAATTTTAATCTAGAAAAAATCTCGATCTATCAGTCAATTCAGAATGTTAAAACCCTGAAACCTGAACGTTCGAAATGTGAGTGTGAACAGCAGGGTTTAAATATGTGTGAAAAACGATTAGTTCATAATTATAATGCAACGCTAAATGAAAAATGAAACTTTTCCTATCTGTCTTGTTTATTTTCATCTGTTAAAGTGAGAATAAAAAACAAACAACACAACAACAAAAAAAATCAGTGACTGATATTGCCACCCTTCTTTTCATAATCCTTCCATTCATGGAGTCGGTCACTTTCTTCATCTGTTGAAGATCAACTTTTTGTGCAGCAGCAACCAGAGCCTCCCAGACTCTGTTCAGAGAGGTGGACTGTTTTCCTTCCCCATGAATCTCCTGTTTAAGTAGGTCCACAAGTTCTCAACAGGGTTTAGTTCAGCTGGGAAGGGCCCATGTCAGTATTCTTTCATCTTTAAGGTCTTTACTGGCGAGAAACGCAGTGGAGAACTTCCATGCATGTGATGGAGCATCGTCCTGCGATCATGGTTTTCTTGAAAGATGCAGACTTTTTCCTGAACCACTGCTTGAAGAAAGTGTCTGCTAAAAACTGGCAGTAGGTTTGGCAAGTGATTTTGAGTCCATCTTCTGGACCCAAAAAGGTCCAGCTAGCTCATCTTTAATAATGCCAGCCCATACCACTACCCTACCTCCACCTTGCTGGAGTCTGAGTGGTCGAGATCCGTGTCCGTTACTGATCCAGTCACAGTCCCTCCATCTGGTCTTCTCAAATCTTTGGCAGGTCATTTGTGTCTTTTTCTCAACATGTTTTTTACTACAAACTGTTTGAGAGGGTGGTGGTGGTGTAGTGGTAGGATACTAGCCTGTGAATCCATGGACCAAGCAATCGCATCAGTCACATCGGCTGGTCTGGTCTGGTGTAAGGAGCTACATCCCATTCATTCACTCAGTGTGTGGGTTAAATGCAGAGGTTGCGTTTTGTTGTTTCACTGTGTGCTCTGCTGTGTTTCACAATGACAAATAGACACTTTCACTTTTTCTTTTCTGGCTGGCGACCTGTCCAGAGTGTGTCCCCCGTCCTTCGCCCTGTGTGAGCTGGGATGGACTCCAGCACTCCCCTGCGACCCCGCTTGGGGCAAGCGGCAGAAAATGAATGAATGACTTTTTCTTTTCTTCATTTAGATGGTGGGGTGTGCACTGCTTTTCAGGATGCACTACAGAAAGACAAGCTGACAGAGGCAATGCCCTGGAAAATGTTCTACTGGAAAACCTTGAGTCCTGGCATTCATTTTTGAAAGTGAAAGTGACTAATTGCCATTGTGAAACACAGCGCAGCACATAGTGAGATGCAGCAAAATGCTTCCTCTGCATTTCACCCATACACACGCATGCAGAAGGGGGCAGCTATCTTAAGCACCCAGAGAGCAGTAATGGGGACAGTACCTTACTCAAGGGTACCTCAGGACAACCTAGTGGTATGGGATTCGAGCACACACCCTTCCGATCCTAAACAATAGACCACCGCTGATACTCATTAGGCTGTAGCTTTAGCTTATTCACTTACCTAAACATTGTTGCAGATCAAGGGAATCCCTTCAAGGCAATGGGATTCCCAGCCTGCAGCGTCCCACCTTTTAACATTCAATACTTTAAGAACCTGCTGCTAATGTCTAAGTGCCAGAAATCACAGCATGCCTTCTGAGGTCTTGTGGAGTACGTGCTTCGTGACTTGTTTGGTGGAGTGAAACGGTCCAGCATGATATAAAGTGGTTTTAACGCAAATCATAAAATAAGCATAAAGAATGAAATTACATTATGAGTTACACGACAACAGACAGAACAGTGTCATTTTTTGTGCATGGATGATTTTATCACAGTATCACTGCATTTCATAAAAAACTAGCACAGATACAGTGTTGTGTTTCAGCAGTTTTGGAAAGCACCAACTCCATAAGAAAAAATAAAATTCCGGTAGTAATAAATTGGAAGAGATTTAATGAGAAAGGTTTTCTTTGATGTGACGAGGCCGACAGCAGGACACTGGAGGGATGCACAGCAGGGTCACGTTTGTAATCAGCACACAGTCATTAAACAAAGCAGCGAGAACAGCTTTCTCTTGCTCTCTCTCATCTTGCAGGTAGAAGCGCTCTATAATGACCTCATTAGAAGAGGAGTTTCGGCAGGGGGGACGGCCTGCAAGGGCGAGCCGCACCACTTCCCCTCTTTCTCTCCGGAGACACCGTGGCAGCCTCCCTCGGGGGCAGTAGCCTAATTGGATGCATGGTGTCATGACATGGAATTGTAACTACATAGAGGGAAGGGAGGGGATGAGAGCGAGAGAGTGAGAGTGAGAAGGAAATTGATGCTTGAAGAGAAAACATCTCATGATTTGCGTCGCCTTCCTTGTGTAAATGTAGACACATTTATTTAAAGATTTGCCCTCTGCATAGTTCACATTTGCGTTTGAATGCCTAGACAGCTCACAATAATGCCTGATATTATCATTCATGATAATTAATCATTATATATCTGACATAGGGGACATTTATACTGAGACCCCTAACTGAAATGTTCAGCATTAAACACTAAGTCTGAAATCCTATAAATAATACAAAACAGACTGCATAGCTAAACAAGTGGCAACAAGAAAACGAAAAAAATTAAATTCAGATTTCTTGGCTTGCGTTGTCTAAACACAAGACAACTATATGATTGGACGCCGCTGACTCATGATGTTAGATCGGCTGCATGGACTGGCAGCTGAAAGTGAAGTGTGTCAACACACAGTGCACTACATCCATACATGTGAAAGTGAAAGTGACTATTTTGCTATTGAGAAGACCACAGCACAGGCTGAACCACAGCGAAACACTCTGCGTTAAATCCATATACAGGGCAGCGGAGTCGGCCACAGGATCGGAAGATTGTGGGTTCAAACCCCTTACCAGTAGGTTGCCCTGAGGTACTCTTGAGCAAGGTACCGTCCCCGTCACTGCTCCCCGGGCACTTTCAATAGCTGCCCCCTGCTGCACGGTGTTTGAGTCCAATTTCGTGTGCTGTGATGACAAGAATTGTCACTTTCACTTTCACACAACACAGTCTAGCTGGGGGCAGCCAAACATCCAGCCCCTAGGGAGCAGTGTGGGAACAGTACCTTAATCAAGAGTATCTCAAGTCAACCTAATGGTCTGGGACTCAAACCTACCACCTACCAGTCATGATTCCTAGACGTTTAACACAAGACCACTTCCGACCTAAAGACTAAAAACTGTAGATCTGAGCTGGAAAGCCATTTCTTCGACTCCCAGAACAGGCCTCTGTGTAATGATTCATTTCCATCAACTCGTCTCACACTGGGACAGAATGCAAGAATGGAAAATCTGATTCTGCTCTTTCGAAATAA
Organism: Hepsetus odoe; assembly: GCA_017165825.1. Taxonomy (NCBI): domain Eukaryota; kingdom Metazoa; phylum Chordata; class Actinopteri; order Characiformes; family Hepsetidae; genus Hepsetus; species Hepsetus odoe. Next base: position 4,593,672 of record CM029376.1, read on the forward strand.
AGAAAAAAAGAAACAAAAAGAAAAGGCACCAAAATTTGCCAGTAACATGACATTGCTGATCCCTTGTCTTGTCTGGACTGTATCTAAATAACGTCTTCACACCACAGTTTGGACATTAGTTTGTCCAGTTTGGTTTGAACTTTGCCAGTGCAACAAAACTGCTAACATTTTACTAGCTTTTGGCATCATTCTTATTAAAAATCGCCCACTGAAATGCATTTAGAGAAGCTTTCTGCCTGACAGAGCTGTGGTGAGATACATGCTTCACAGACTCCACAGTTATATAAAAGCACAGGCAGTAATGGGGAGAGAACAATAAAGCTAACTCAACAATTACTGATGTTGCATTCAAAGCCCATCTGCAAATGAAACCACAATCCAAACTCAAACTTAGATCAGAGGTTAATGTGCTGCAAAAAGCTCAGTCTTATTTCCCTGGTGGTAATATCCACACACTGTAATGAATGGAAGGAGTGGGGCGCATGGTGCAGCTTGCCAGTGTGCTGCAAATTAATTTTAAATTATTTTCCTCACAGAAGTGAGACCAAGGCAAAGAGAAGCTCTAAACAGATCATAGCAGTTCGATACCAGTGTTAATGTCTCGAGCTCCTAAAAGCCGTTATCTGCCTTTGCTAGAAGTTACTTACATATTCAGTTAATGATTTTTTGTTTTATTTTTTATATTGATAATATAATTAATTAAATAAAATAGCATAACATTAAATACATATATTGATGATATAACTTATATAACTTAATATAATTTGTAATATAATTGGCTGTTGGGGCAGCGGTGGCCTAGTGGTTAAGGACTAGGCTCCAGAATCAGAAGGTTGTGTTTCAAATCCCAGACCAGCAAGCTACCCCAAGGTACCCTTGAGCAAGGTACTGTAACCATCACTGTTCCCTGGGCACTTTCAATTCCTGCCGCATGTTCGGGTTAAATGCAGAGGTTGACCTTTGTTGTGTCTCGCTGTGCTGTGTTCAACAATGACAAGAATTTTTAATTTCATAACTGATTTTGTTTAGTAATTATCTAGATCGCAGTTTCTCTTTGGACAAATCCTGAAGTCCATTTTGGCATCACTTAAAAAAAAATTGGCCTCAAAATCAGACGTGGCCAATAAGAGCCAATAAAATTAACAGAGCAAGGGTTTTATTTACTTTAATTAAATGCATGGAATACTTTACGCATCTCCTGATTTCAATTTAGCAAATGCCGTCATTAATTTATTCAGATCCTTAAACAAGATTAAATATTTAAGATGACCAGTTTTTATGTTTTTATGGATATATTTTTTAAAGGAAAAAGTTGTATAATATCAGTTGGCCCTGAATGAACATCTGCACTCCATTAAACTTCCAACACCATGTCTAACTGTTTGGGAATGCTTTGTTATCTTTAGCTCAAAATTTTTACACTTGAGTCCACAGAATTTTATTCACAATGTGTTGGAAGCATTAAGGAGTTTTTCGCAAATGTGAGAAAAGTCCTTGACCTTAGACATGGCAAATGAAACCTGCAGTTCCTAAGTTTGTAACGGTGATGGCAGCAAATTTCATCAAAGCACCTATATACTGAAATCTGGACTCAAGTGCAGAGTGAATACAGCACTGAGAAAATCAGGAGTGGGGAGTGTGATGTAGATAAGGAGACTAATACCAGAACCCAAAATGCCAGGAGGAGCAACTGGCCAGCTCTTAATCTGAGCAAAACAAAATGGCTTCCTCAACAAAATAGCAGCAGGAGGATAAGAGGAGTTTAGTGATTGGCTCAAGAGGCTGATCCCAGGAAATGAAAATATTGTTTTCTTTTGTTTCATTTACACAAATACAAACCTGAGATGGGAGATTGAGCACTTCGACATGATTGCTGATTGTTGTCAGCTGTGGCTCTTCACCTCCCCCTCCTTGTCCTGGCCTTTGCTGGCTGGTGCAGGTACTGTCAACCCTGCCCTGAACGGCGCCCTTACATAGTTGTTCATCTGGGGTTTTTCTGAGATATCCCGGGTGAGTCACTGTTGCAATCTTGCAGCATTTTTGGATCAACCACTTCTTGGAACTTGGACCTACTTGGAGACAATGGCTCTCAGAGAGGTTCAGTGGAGTCCAAGAGCTCTAGAATATATATTTCAGTAACTTTCTTTTAGCTCTTTGAAGGTTGTTTTGATCACAGCATAGTGTGTTGCTCGTTGAAACATTTTATTCCACTTCAAATGGCTGAAAAGTGATGTTTAGACTGAACACAGTTGGCAGTGATCAGGTCTGGGAATGTCAAGTTTAAGTGAACTCAATTGGCAGCTAAAAACAAAGTGCCAAAGCCATAAACTCTCTGGGTTTCAGCCAAGCTTTACCCTCTCCAGAAGCTGAGTTCCTGAGACTACGATTTTCCTTCATTGATAACTGTCTCACAGACAGTTCAACATTTTTGACTGATTCATCTCACCATAGTCTCAGCTGAGAAATATCCATTTATTTTGTAAAGGAGATCTCATTACTTTTTTTTTGTCATCTCAGAAATCGCTTCCCAGTCTTTGGGTGCAGAAGGGGAACTCGTGATTTATACATTTGTCTGACAAAGACGTGCTTTCCTCCTCTTTTCTAGTTAGGGTGGGGAGAAATGGTGATCCATAATTAATACAATTTGCTTTATTTCTCCTGAGAAAAAGAGCAAAGTGGAAATCATGTAAGGGCCTTTCGTTTTAGACCCCTTGCCCTTAAGACTTAACCCTGCCCTTCTTTTTTGTATGATTGTGGCAAAGGGTAGGGCACCATGACCCTGCAAACAGAGATTTTTCAGATGCAACAATGGAGTGTTTTGAGAAAGTCTGTGAATCCCCAGCAAACAAGCAACCAAAGGAACACACAATGATGAGCATTTTCTCTGTTATCGACAACTTTAAAATGAGATTTAATGTGTACGGGTCTTTGTCTTCATAACAAGCATAAAAGCATTGCTAGTACTTCGAACATCTCAGTGTCTAGACAGATAACTTTACATCCTGTTAGCTGATTTGTACCAGTGTAATTACATATTAATAAATGTTGCATTCATGATGTTATAAGATGCACTAAATGTAATGGAAGTACTTTATGTTTACATTTACAGCATTCAGAGTGACTTCCATTTCCTAACTACAGGGTCTCCCTGGAGCACCTTGGGGTTCAGGAACCCGCTGGTGATGATGCTGGGACCATATGGTCCATAGGCCAGTATCCAGCCACTAGACCACCACCACCACCTTCAGTGAGGACATTTAATTTTTATATCAGCGATGACTGGCCAGGCCGACCTTTAGAGCACAGCTAGTCACCTTTTAAAAAAGTCATGCTGTTTTTATACTTGCTAACTTTAGATCGACTGATGTGAGACGCTGAATAATATGGCACGCTGGAAATTTTTTGTAAAATGAGTTGCGTCTGTTTTTTACGTAAAAGCCACCTATTACAGTAAAGTGCAGGTCGTTTTTTGAAAGGTTGTCTGGCCTATTTTGTTTGGGAAGTTTTTTAACATTAAAAGTAAAATGTAAAAGATTTTTGCGCTGGTGAAATGCTTTTTATGTAATAATATCTAATCTTCTGTCCATCCTTTCCGGTGATTACAGCTGATGGGTCTTGCCTTAAACAGAAGGGGTTCAAACACCGGAGTGAAACCTTACACTGAATCTTAAGCGGGAATGTCAGACAAAATGACACACGACACATTATTACTTCATAAAAACAATATCACAATGTTCACACATATTACTCCAATTTAAATGGCAAAAAGCATACCAGACGTAATGCACCTCATGATTTCCTTGCAGCACTTTCTCTGCAGATTGATCAGCAAGCTCTGTCAAAGAGCTCTCAGTAGGAAAAGTTGCAGAAGAGGACTTGAAACAGGTTGCTTAGTTACCCTGAAGAAACAGTCAGGTTTCCAACTGGGCTTGGCTACTCAAGTTGCAGATAAAGTACGACTTACAGAGATCAGTTATGATTTGCAGAAATTCGAAGGGATTAATTGCTCTGTTGGCCTTAACATAATCACTGATCATAATCTGGATGTTCAATAAAGGAAAGTGGCCAACTGTTGGGCTAATCAGCCGCAACACAACCCGCCGATAGCATGCGATGCCTCTCGCTGCCAGGGTAGACATGAGTTGAGAGAGCTTCTTCAGCTTCTTCTCCTGCTACATAAAAACGCCCAAACAAACAAACACGAAAAAAATCTGCAGAAACGAAGGAAAGGGACACATGGTGTTATAATTCTAATGCAGAGCTTCAGTCACTGCTCATCTTTTCTTGTTAATTAGTGTCAAAATGTATTAAATTAAGGTGCACAAAGACAGTTGATTTGAAGCATGCACACAAACAGGAAACAAATTAGTCTCAGAAGGAAATTAATTACGTTGACCCTGGGGAACTGCACCACAACTGCTGGTAAAGAACTGCAAGAAAAATAAGACTTTCTGAGTCAATGAATATTCATAAAGTGAGCCGCTAAGCAGGTGTTGCTGAACGCCTCTGCACGGACCGTTTCCCCTTTTTGATGAAGAAAATGGAGAGAGAAAAAGATGACAGTAGGGTAAATCGGTTTGGACCTTTCCTCCCTGTTGCTTTTCATTTTCCACCATCTTCCAGCACTTATGGACACTGCATCGTTCAGCCCCAGCTTGCTCAGATTTCCCATGGATCTCTTTGATTAGGGTTTGATTTGAGAGAAATGAGTGGGTGAGAGTTCGGTGAGGAAAACCGGTTATTCGGCTACACCGCAGGGACACTGCCATCCCTGAGCCATCTCTGATTGTGAGCAAATGCTGAACCGATTGCTCTCTAATCCTTTCTTCGATCTCCTGGAAACACTAGACAACTTGGTCTTTTGCATTCATTATTCCATCAGAGCTCGGCGGACATCCCTCAGCACTGTACCCGTGATGTCTAACAGACTGTAAATGGGCTCAAAACACTTTTTGCAAAAAAAATAAATAAATAAAATTAATTGTAAATATATTCAGTAATGTATCCAAAAATAAAACACTCAAGTGACATACTCAGAATACTCTAGGATTACATTTAGATCATGTTTTGATAATACACAGAGGGAATAACTGCTGTTCAGATTGCCTTTCATACTGTTCCTTCCTGTTACTGTCACGGTCTGCCTGTGGTTCCGGCTGGGCACGACAGATGGCGCTCTGTTCTGACTGAGCACACCTGAGCTCGTTCAGACACAGGTGTGCTTCATTGGGGCTGCTATTTAAGCCCCAGTGAGTCAGAACAGAGCGCGGTTCATTAATGAGGCGAAGGCTGCAATTAATGGTGGCATTTTTGGGTTTGTATTTTGGTTTCTGTTTAATAAAGTCACGTTAGGGATTACTGGCTCTGCGTTGGCGTCCTTCCTACACCCGCCACCCTTACAGTTACTGGTTGGTGTTTCCTGTTTCCCAAAGAGCTTCCAAAGAAGAGACACAAACATTCCTTAACTCTTCAGTGGTGTTCAGGACACATTTTTAATGCTTAAAGAAAAAAATCTTTAGACTAGATTTTAATTTTTATTTTTTTACCGGGTGGCGGTGGTCTAGTGGTAGGGTACTTGCCTATGGACCAATGGCTCAAAAAGAAAAGGTCCCCGGTTCGAATCCCACCTCTAGCACTACCACCACTGGGTCCCTGAGCAAGACCCTTAACCCTGAGTGTCTCCAGGGGGACTGTCCCTGCAATTAGGACATGGAAGTCGCTCTGGATAAGAGCGTCTGCTAAATACCGCAAATATAAATTTTAACAAGTTTTTTTGTTTTTGACAAATTATCTGTGAAGAATATATAAAAGAAATATATATATTATATATATAATATATATATATATATATATATATATATATATATATATATATATTATATATATATATATATATATATGGATGGTTTTTTTTTGTTTTTTTTACATAAGACTCCCAGTAATGATGACAGACCCAACAACACTGGTCAAGAAACAAAAGCATGAACACCAAACAAGGATTAAAAGAGTTCGTTATTAAACAACTAGTGTGTTAGAAGTGAAGTGAAAGTGACTATTATATTTGTCATTGTGGAACAGCACAGCACACAATTAACCACAATGAAATACTTCTCTGCTTTTTACCCAAACACACCATGTTGCAGTGGGCAGCCATAGTGCCCGAGGAGCAGTGATGAAGATAGTACCTTGCTCAAGGGTTACTTCAGGGAAAACTAATGATCTGAGATTCAAACCCCCGACCTTCCAATCCTGGGGCCTAGTCCCTAAACACTAGGCCACCAGTTATAGTAATTTATCAGTCGGTTTAGGCTTAAGAAGAAATCTGCTTGTTTACTTCGTCCAACATGCTTGTCTGCAAAAATGAACTAGATATTTGGTGCTCTATGAGATTTGTATTTTGTTAATGCACAACATACTTACTGTGGCAAAGGAAGAATTGAAGCTTTAGTGATTTTTTTTTTACATTGCTCATTTTAAAGGAAAACAAATCTAAAAAACGCATTTTTGCGGTTATAGTCGCATGAAATAATGACAAAAAGTAAAGTAAAACTCAACTAAACATGAGGAAACTGCACTGAAACTGGAAAGCCAAATTAAGGGTTGGTTAATTGGTAACATTTCTCTTTTTTTATTTAGTTTTTTTAATGGTTTTAATTAAAAAAAATTACATTTTCTGTGATTCTCTCAAAAGTTATTCGATTCATATTCCAGTTTCAACAGCACACATCTGTATATTTTTATACACTGCTTCGGATTATACTGCTTCTTTAAATATCGCTTTAAAAAGTTAGTTGTACCATGACACATGGCTAGGCAGAACTCACACAGCTCCACAAATAAGCTTGGATTTTTCTTATTTAGGCAGCGAGTGATGGGTTTTGTTTTTGAGCGGGAGCAACATGGAAAAAGAAAACAGAAAAACTATTTGTAAATCATGTAAAAGTCTTTTTTATTGCATTATACAAACACTACATTTAGAATTTCGAAGTAGCTCTTTTCATCCTGTAACCATATTGGTAGCAGAAAATATAACAAAGAAACATTCTAATATTCAATTCTAGTAAATGTTTAAAAAAAGGTTTTAATAACGTATTAAATAAAAACAATATAATCTATGAAAACATTAAGCACACGTCTTGAATTCCTGAAAGATTCTGGAAAACCCTTTGCTGAAAAGTTGGCATTACAGTTCCGTGAATATATATTTATCTCAGTATTTATGTGTGCTATTAATGGCATCAGATCCAAATATAAAATGGAATATAATACCATGAGAGTGTTTAAAAAAATAAAAATGATCATTTCATTTATTGATGGAACATTTTGCCATCTATAGCTTCCACATGAAAATGTATATTAAGTAGAGCAGACACAGCTGGGTTCATCACATGGGGCATGGGGCATGGGGCATGGGGCAGCGGTGGCCTAGTGGTTAGGGAGTTGGCCCCGCATCGGAAGATTGTGGGTTCGATTCCCACCCTAGTGGGTTGCCCTGAGGTACCCTTGAGCAAGGTACCGTCCCCATCACTGCTCCCCGGGCGCTTTCAATAGCTGCCCACTGCTGCACGTGTGTGTATGGGTTAAATGCAGAGGTCCAATTTCGTTGTGGTTCATGTGTGCTGTGCCGTGACCTCGCAATGACAAGGGTTGTCACTTTCACTTTTAATGTCTGTCCGTCTGCCCACCCATCCACTCATTTATCGATATGGTTCTCTTTTCCTGCATCTTTCCAGGTTTGTCTACTGTGGTTTTCAGAGGAATCATCAGAGTTGATCAGGCATAAACACACATCACAGCCTAAAAATACTCAGAGCAAACAATTACTGCCAATACAGTCTAATCTGATCACCTTTTTACAGCATTTTACTCAAGACATTGGTAAATTGAAAATAATCCAATATAATCCAACATATTCTTTTCCTTTTCTTGAGAACATGCTTCATTGGCTGCCAATGTTTTTATGAGTTGATGATGTTTAATTACGACTCTGACAAATCCAGCTATTCTTTGTGAAAGGTTTCCAAAGAACACTGATGATCAAGTCAGCATGAAGTGGAATAAATAATTGGGAGGCAGTGAATATAGTGGTGTTCAAATTCCCACAAGGCCAAACAGTTGCTATGTCTACCAGAGCTCCGTATTAATGCTGATGGTTCTGCTCTGATCTACTCTGAACCTTTTAGCACTTTGCTGAAGACAGCAGCATCTCAAAAAAGCAACCAATAAAATAAAAATATATAATAAAAAGGATTCTTTCATGTTTGCTCATCATGGGACAAACAGTGTGACAGCACTTTCAAAGGTACAACATGACCTTGTCCAATTTATTTACTTAAAATGTGTTTGTCCCTGGAGAGAGGGGAACATTCGGAACTTTGCATCACCTATGTTTCAGATTAGTGAAATGAAACAAAATGCTTCCTCTCCATTTAGCTCACACACCGACCAGCAGGGGGCAGCCATCACACCCCAGGGAGCTCAATGCTGGCTCAGGGTAACCTACTGGTCTGGAATTTGAAGCCACCGCCTTCCGAGCCTGGGCTCAACCTGGGCGGTAACCACTAGACCACATCTGCTCCATAAACCTGACCTCCAGGAAAATGCTAAGTCTGGATTTAGGAGAGGCTGTACCGAATCCAATTAAAAAAAAAAAAAAGGTGTATCTGCAGTGGAACATGGTGGAATCATGGACTGAGGGGCACTGAAAGCATACCCTTGAGGGGACCACACAGACCACTACCTTTCTCTTTTTCTTTTTTTTTTTTGTGTAATTAATGCACACACTACTGTAGTGAGAGAACCACTGAATAAAACATATTTGAAGATTAATAAATATCTACAAGACGCTGAGTAGAAAGATCTGAGAGGGGAAGACTCTAGCAGTTATTCATGCAGTCCAGAAGGTAGAAGATATGAAATGACTGGCTTCCTGTCTGAGCTGCTTATCCTGGGGCGTCCTGAGGGGTGAGGGTGGGTAGCTGGAGCCAATCCCAGCCCTAAAAACATGAATGGTCTCCTTACCACTTGGCAGCAGTGACCGGTAGGGGCCAGTAGGTTCCCCAGACGTAGTCTTGAGCAAGGAACCATCCCTATCACTGCTCCCCGGGTGCTGTGTCTGGGTTCGCTTTGCTGCATAGTATGTGTATGGGTTCAAATGGTCACTTTCACTTCATTAGAAAAATGAGCCAATCAGTGATGATGTTTGATGTTTGTCAGAGCTCCAGTCCAGGGGAGTAGTATTTTGCCACTATATTAAATGGAGAATGTGTCTTGACATTGGGTCAGACAGTACAGGGAAAGAAAATCAATTTCCAAAACAATGACTAGCTTTCATATACGTAGATCTTCAGTGCGAGCTGTTTTCATTACAGCTGTTATAAAAATGTGATAAACTTGTGCCTTATCGACAGCAGAAGAAAAATCACTTAGCTTTATCACCTTCAGTGTGTCCACCTGCCTTCTGACAGCTATATCAGTGAATGAGCTGTGTGTGTGTGTGTGTGTGTGTGTGTGTGTGTGTGTGTGTGTGTGCGTGTGTGTGTGTATCAGAAGAGAGTGAAGCAGGTAGGTTTCAAGAAACAAGTACAAAGTGAAGGACTACTGCTGCCTTTTTTTTGGTTTTGGCAGACAGACTATTAGACTTTGAAAAAGAGATCTTGTGAGCGTCACAGAAATAAAACCCAAAGGGAAAGATTTCCTCCCGAATGATGAGTAACAGGGTTGGAACTCATTCAAATGAGAGCTGTTGAAGAACTACTCCGGGGCTTTTCAACATTATCTCTATCAGCTTCGTCTGTAGCACGTAGTCATATAGACAATCGTTTTGATGTGTTTTTTTGTGCCAAAAACCGCCTCAGAGAAGGACACATTATAGAAGTGGCGGTGCTGAAACTCCAACTCCTCGGCTGCTGTTTTAACACATTTTATGGTTTCTAATATTTCCTAAATACAAGAAAGTGATTTCCTGCAGTTATCGGTTGTTATGTTGTCAATCTACCAAAAAATATCTCCAAAATATGAATCTTTTAATGGAAAATGATGAGCTGAACACTTGCATTCTGTCAAGTTTTGCTTATTGTTTGGGTCAAACTGAATGGGGTTGATTTCTTGCAGTCGTACACTATTAAATCACATTTTTGATTACAGCAAGTTATGCTTTACATAAAATCCCAATTAGAATAAAGACACTGGGGTCAACTTATTTAGATTTTTTTTTTTATTTGGAACTGAAACTGAATTTTTGCTTTCGTCTTTATATAATTAGAAATATAGGTTCTATCATCTGGCTTTGATCATAATAAGATAAAGTTTCCTTTTACTTTATTAAGTTTAGTGATAAAGTGAAAGTGACTAATTGCCATTGTGGAACACAGCAGAGAACACCTTCCGATCCTGGGGTCTAGTCTCTAACCACTCAGCCATCTCCGATACAGGTATTATTGACTGATGTTAGAGTCATCAGATCTTGTTCATAATAAAACACTTCACCTTTATTATCAACATTTATTTACTGAGAGAATTTAATAATAAATATGCTGTCTGTTGACAATGAACAGCTGAAAGTGTCAAAATGAATCACTTACACCACTGAACAACATCTGATTTTGCAACATTTACCCAGAAGCATGGCCACAGTCAGGGTAGTGAGGTAGCATAAGCAGCCTGGTTTCGGGGTTGAAGGTGGGTATGTGGTATTTATTTGGGACGGTGTTCGTTTGTTGGCTACGTTGGGATGGTGTAGGGAACTAAAGGTAGTTTTCTGTGTTGTTTACATGTCATTCATGGGGTTTGCGCCAGTGGTGACTGGGGAAATAACTGTGTCACATTAACTATACATATAAAACCAGTGTAGCTACTGGGTTACATTCATTTTGCACTCATTGCATTAAACAAACATTGCACTGGGCCTACTATTGTTGAAAAAACAATTTGGACCTTGGTGACCTACGGAAATGAAATCTAGCTCTCGAGGGTGCATCAGTGACCTCTGCAGCACCTTGTAGAATATTTGCTGCTTGTCAGTGCAATAGCAGATTGCCAACCGCATGAAATACAAATCGTTCACTACCACAGAAAAAATAACTTTATACTGTGCAGCATGTATCCACTGAGGATTTCAGTAATAGATGAATCTATTAGATTATTCTATTCTATTAGTATAACACTTCATGATCATATAGCCGTATCATATATACATGGCACATATATCAGATGCGTTATAAAATAATAAAGTAAAAGTATAAAGTATAAAGTAAAAAATTAGGTTTTTTGGATTTACATAAGCTCTACTACTGCAATCCACCCATAACAAAAAACAGATCACCAGTAGTTACAGCATTCATTGTTAACATGACGCTGATTCGAAACAATTGAAAGTGCGACCACTTAGCATTCTGTATTATGTCATCGGAATGCTCTTTTTAATGATGTCAGTAGAACGTTTTCACGATTGTCCTGATTTATAGTAGCTCCAATCAGGAGAATCCATTTCTATGCTCCTTCGCAGCGGAATTGTTCATTGTCAATTATTTATTAAGGTCATAAAGACAGAGACATGCCTGATTTATGCCCGTTCTACCCCCCCTATCACAGTGAATAATTCAGTCAGCCCTGTTATCAAGTGACAGGGACCTGCTGACAGTATTCCGTTGATGTACAAATACCATTTTGGTCAAAAGCACCTGCCCTTTAATCAGATAAGGGCAGCAGCAACAGTGGTGTATGGATGCTTTGCGTGGTCATGGTCTAGAATCAATTGAACTTCCTGAGTCGTGCTGCATCACAATCAGTGTAGGGCGAAAGGACTTCGTCCCCATTAGAATGCCTTCCTCATACAGTCCAAGGGAAATCTCTGTTTGTAAGGCAGTGCTACGCTCAGCTAATCATAAACGCTCTCTCGGCTTGTGCATGTAGCATTAAGCTGTCTTGGTACGAGGCATCATGTGCTGATTATTTTCTTCTTATCAAGATATTTTATTGGCTGTTAAGGTTATTGTTTAGGAGGCTTTCTTGTTATATTCATAGCTGGATATTCCAAACATGGCATAAAAAAATATACCAGGCTTTTCATTTCAATTGGCTGAGCCATGATCCACCTTGGGCATGAGCGCTACCTTATTAGGGAGAGTTCAAACAACATCTTTACCAATTATTCCTGTGTCTGGTTTCCAGTTCCTGTAATTGGATTAGACTTTTTCATCAAGTGATACCTGTGATACATGATAAAACACCTGCACCTCAATGGCTGAAAAATGAATGATGTTTATCTCTAGTAGGGTTTTGGATCCTGTTCATTCTGTTGAAATCAATGAATGAAGATAAAAGTTTGAAAATGAAAATTGGGCTTTTCCACTGGCACCAGGAGCCAAGCCATACTGAAGCCGCGGCTGGATGAAGGAAACTGCACCTGAGCCAAAGCCACACTGGCATGGTGCAGATAGGTAGTAGAGCTGAAAGGGTGACGTCTCTGCCAGTTTGGCTGTTTGGCTTCTCTGTTTTCATATTTTGATCAGTCAGATGGCATCGATGCAGTTATTTTGGTTTTGGTTTGGTGCCTGTGAAAAAGCTTCATTGGTAACATTATAATGTCACATAAACATCAATCGCAACCGTTTCCATGATGCACATTGATGCACTGTTGCACAGCAAAATGCTGCTATCAGGCCTTCCCTACACAATGGAAAATGAAATGGTTCAAATCAGGCTCGTAAATATCCTCATGGTGGAATGGCTCAGTTCCGAGTGTGAGCGGAAAAACCTCTAAAAGAAATGGTTCCTCTTCCAAAGATTCCATAAATTCATCATGCAGACTAAGAGACTGAATAACCAAAAGCTGACAAAAACACCTTTTCCAATGTGAGACCTGCCTGGGAAATCACGGAGACGTTTATCCAAATAGGAATAAAATGATCGGCGTTTGGTGAAAAACACTATGTAACTCAGCCTGCAATTTTCTCAGTGGAGGACTGAGAAAATTACTAACACGTCCAATCCAGACAGAAATAAATGACCACAATCTGAGCGATGCAACTGAGCTTTCTGTTTATTAGTATGCGTCAGCCTTAGCATGTTCCCTCACAGACCTGTAGATCAGTCCAACATGTTAACATGCTCTGGTGAGGGGATTTCACACTGAACATGTTTATTTGTGCCATTTTCTATTGCTTTGAGTGTTTTTCTTTTTTTTTCCTTTTTTTTTTTTTAAGAACACTTCAAATGCCAGGCAGCCCATTGGTGTAGTGTTTAGCCAACACCTAGAAAAGTGGTCACAGCACAGCACACATGGACCACAACGAAACTGGACCTCTGCATTTAACCCATGCAAACACTGTGCAGCTATTGAAAGCACCCAGGGAGCAGTGACAGGGACAGTACCTTGCTCAAGGGTACCTCAGGGCAACCTACTGGTCTGGGATTCAAACCCATGACCTTCCGATCCTGGGACTGAGTAGCTAACCACTAGGCCATCGCTGCCTCCGAAGTGTCATTTTAAAGAGTAAAATGAAAAGGTAACAGAGACTGAAGAATGGCTTCTCCATCTTTTTCACCCCATATTCCTTAGAAACAACCCATGCCCTGTGCTAAATCGCCAGCACACAGATCCTCTCATGCATGGCTCTTCCTTTCATTTAAAGAGGTTTTGTGCTAAAGGGACTAAAATTATGGGAAAAAATTAGGCTGATGACAAATACATACGACGTCCTATTTAGAGCCATCATTCTGAAAAATAATCACAGAGCCAATGGATGAGGAGTCGCAGCTGCCGGCCAAAATCCGAAAATTATACGATGATGTGGCGGTTGTTTATTTCATCTGCCCCCGCCCAGGACCACTTATCATGGTGTGTCCACCGCAGAGAGGAAAAGTGGATGAGAAATGAAAAATGTTAACAGGTGTTGAGAAGTAGAGGAGAGAGGAAAAAAAAAAACATCTAACAGCTGCATCTTTCCTTGAAAAGCTGCCAGGTCAGGGTTCAGACAGAGACAGAGGGACGGGAGAAGGTAAACACTGAATGTAAGGCAAATGAGCCATTAAATATTCAGAGGCAGGAAATAATAATAATAAAAAAAAAAGAAGAATTGCTTTGGGTTGCACTTTGCATCCATTCAATCCCCAAGAAACTGACATTTGCCTACATGGTGACTAAATGAGCCAAGGAGATAATAAAAAGGAGGTAATAGATGACTTAATTATTCATTATTCTACTAGAAATGAGCCACATTGTCTATATTTAGAGAACAACAGGAGTCCCTATTTCTCCTGAGAAGATGCAGCTAGGGCTTATGAAAGAGCAGCAGATGTTTTGGTCTCAAATGGCTGAAAAGCTAAGAAAAGAAAGTGGAAAAAGGTAATTTCGCTCCGATCTTCTGTGAACTTTGAAAGAGACACCGGCGCTATTCTCTTATTAGTTTTATGCCAATGAAGTTGTGCCTTCTTTCTCACGACCCCAGGGTTTCAATGCCATTACACCGCCTCCGCCCACCTTCCATTTAATAAATAAAGAAATAAGGCATTACTGTCACCAAACTGCATGCTGCCAGCTGCCTGTGCAAATTGAGAAATCCAGCTCTAGCAGGCAAAACAATGAGAAAGGTTTTATAGTTGGATCACAAAAGCTAGTAAAATAAAATCTAGTAAAAGTTTGGTCAATGAAAAGTTGAGTAAGCACTTAATAAGTATTATGGAGGCAGACCTGTCAGCTCTGATGAGGCCGTGGTGACCTAGGGGTCAAATATTTCAAATTTTGGAGAAGGACACCGATCCGAGGCACAAGAGCAAGCAGCATGGAGTACTGCAATGTGGCTGACGTTAAGACAAATCTACAAAGAAAAGTGGAGGAAAATTCATCTTCATCAATGTGAAGTATTGATGCCACAGGGAGTATAAGATTGGCTTTGAGGTGGAAGGAACCTAAGGGTAGGATCATTAGCTGAGCACTAAGAGGTTCTGGGTTTGCTGCCTATGGTGTTAAATTTCCTCTTAAAGAAGTAGGTTAGTGAAACACGCTAAGCAGTAAAATTAAGCCTTTGAATTAAAACCATCCCAACACTACATCAATGACCAGCAACCACGGGGTCCAAGGAGCAACTCTTGGTCTTTTTGCTAATCCTAGCATGTCATTGGAGCTTGAGGAAACTCCTGAATACTCAAAGAGAAAAACACCACATGAAAAAGACACTTGTTGGGAATTGAACCCAGACCCAGACCTTCTCACTGTGATGCTACACCACCACCATACCATTGAGAGCTTAGCAGTGAAACTGAGAGGATCGTTTAGCTAATAAAGTCAGCCTAATGTTTTCTGACCATAAGTCCCCAGTGGTTCTCAGAATGCTCTTAAACAACATCAAGTCTTTTTTTAAGGTGGGGACATTTTGGAGGTAGTGGCTCTTTAGGACTGTTCAGTTTCATAGCTTACAATAAGCCAGTGGGCAGCAGTGGCCTAGTGGTGGGAGTTGCCCCTGGATCGGAAGATTGTGGGTTCAATCCCCTCCCCAGTGGGTTGCCCTGAGGTACCCTTGAGCAAGGTACCATCCCTGTCACTGCTCCCTGGGTGCTTTCAATAGCTGCCCACTGCTGCACGTGTGTGTATGGGTGAAATGCAGAGGACAAATTTCTCATTCGTGGGATTATAAATAAAGGATTATTATTACAAGCACATTGTTACCTTCGTACAAAGACTTCAATGTGGTTAAGAGACGCTTCGGAAATGTTTAACGATACCTTTCAGCAGGAAGGGGAAAAACTTAACCCTGTAAAATCCAAATATTCATAGAAATTACAAAAATATTTAAACATTTTGGGCCTAGTTGGGGACAGAATTTGTGTATTTGTACTCACACTGTTTAAAATATCAAGAACCTAAAGAGGATTGCAGGTATGACTGCTTATGTAACCCCTGTAAGACCAGGGGTTTCAGGACTACATGCAATCCTACAAACCACTTATAGATCCCCACATATCATCTATCACCCATTCCCCTAAACTCCCAGAACATGAACAACTTCCATCCATCCATTCATCCATCAATTTTCTGCCACTTGTCCCAAACGGGGTCGCGGGGGGGTGCTGGTGTCCAACCCAGCGCACACAGGGCGAAGACAGGGGACACCCCCTGGACAGGTCGCCAGCCCATCGCAGGGAGAAGCGGGACGAGGACGGCACCTTGCTCAAGGGTACCTCAGGGCAACCTCTTGGGAAGGGGTTTGAACCCCCGATCCTCTGTTCATGTGGCCGACGCCCTAAACACTAGGCCACCACTGCCCCCATGAACAACTTGTTTCTGTCTAATCCAACAAGCGGCAAGGTACCATCCCCATCACTGCTCACACTTTTAGATAGCTGCCCTTTGCTACAGTGTAAATGAAGTGAAGTGAAAGTGACTATTCTTGTCATCGCGAGGTCACACCACAGCACACAGTGAACCACAACAAAATTGGATCTCTGCATTTAACCCATGCAGCAGGGGGCAGCTATGAAAGTGCCCAGGGTGCAGTGACAGGGACGGTACCTTGCTCAAGGGTACCTCAGGGCAACCTACTGGTAATCCTGTCCGTTCCTGTGGCCAACTCCCTAACCACTAGGCCACCGCTGCCACAGTATGGGTGAAAAGCTGGGGTTGCATTTCGGAGTTGCTCACTGTGTGCTGTGTTGTGACCTCGCAATGACAACGGTTGTCACTTTCACGTTCACTTTTTTCATTGACATTACACTGGTTTAAATAGTGCAAAGGTGCACATGATATTTTGACTACTAGCCACATCCAGTGTTTCAGAATTACACCACAGACATACTGAGCTCAAAACCTAAATTAATGAATTCGTTTGACAATAACGAAGAACTTGCATTCTGTAGACAACTGCAGTATTTAAGTTTTCCTGCAGTCAGACACTTGCTTTAGTATAAAGGCAGCAGGTGAGTTTGTTAGAGTGAACTTTTGTGATTCACCATCTGTTAAGTGCCACCACTACAGTTGTTATCAGGCTTATGTGTATTTTTGGACTCAAACACAAGCCCTTTTGTTGAAATTAGTTCATCCCTCTGCCTCTCCTGGCTTCTCCGTTCTTGAATATTCATGCAGTGTAAATGTTAGCTTTTCCTGTGTTGAGGAGGGCCTGTCCTGGAATTAGATTATATGTTTTAATATTAGATCTGTTTGCGAAACACTGTCGTTCTCAGTCTCGCGAGGCCTTTTAAAGAGCATGTAATATGAATGTGCACACTGTAAAAGCCAAAAGGCTGGACTTTTGCTATTTGAGCTAAAATACACAAAGTATTATTCCCTGGGCCAACAACTGCAGAATAGATTTTAAACTAGGTTTTTTTTGTGGAGCTCAGCACATATTCATCAAGGACTGGCTGAATCTTCCTTTTTAATAAGAATTTGATGTAGGGCTTGTTGAACTGATCAACAGTTCAGAGTGACGGCGAGTGTGGAAGAGAGGTGAAGAAGAGAGTGCAGGCAGGTTGGGATGGGTGGAGAAGAGTGGCTGGACTGATCTGTAGCAGACGGGTACCAGCTAGAGTAAAAGGGAAGATTTACAGGACGGTAGTGAGACCAGCTATGTTATACAGCTTGGAGACCGTGGCACTGATGAAAAGACAGGAGTCAGAGCTGGAGGTGTCAGAGTTAAAGATGTTGAGATTTTCGTTGGGTGTGACGAGGATGAACAGGACTAGAAATGAATATATTAGAGGGACAACTCAGGACGATTTGGAGACAAAGTTAGATAAGCGAGGTCTCGTTGGTTTGGACATGTCCAGAGGAGAGACTAGGATTATATCGGGAGGAGGATGTTGACAATGGAGCTGTCAAGAAAGAGGAAAAGAGGAAGACCAAAGAGGAGGTTTATGGACGTGATGAGAGGACATGCAGGTGGTCGGTTTGAAAGAGGAAGATGCAGAGGACAGGAAGAAATGGAGACGGATGATCCGCTGCGGTGACCCCTGAACGCGAGCAGCCGAAAGATGAAGTTGAAGAAGAATGTGATGTAGCAGACATCCCAAAGTTCCTAAGCTATACAGTTAATGTTTCAAAATTAAGCTGTAAAAACAAGCCATTAAAAAAAATAAAATAAAAAAATTACATGTTTAGCCTACAGCATTTTTTTTAAGTGTGTGTTTTTGGACAATGCCAAATACAGCACAGCCAAAGCACAGTAATAAAACCAGCTTTTTAATTGTAGAGGGAGATTTTTTCGTTGTGTACAGCTACATTCCATAAGTGGGACAAGAAAGGTATGCTAATGAGAGCTTAACTTGGTTGAGAAGGTATTATATCTTCACTACCCGGTTATTGGCACTGACACACAGGAATGAAAAGTTGTGCATCCTTATTATTTCACAGCATGGTGGCTGAAGTGACAGCACTGTGAACAAATATAAGAAAAGTGTGAAATTAACACCTAGAGCAGCAGTTGGGGACCAATATACTGAAATGACGGTGTACTTCAGGAGGCAGTTTAGAAGTGTAGGTGTGGGTCACCGCAGTGAGCTGATGTGTTACAGCACAATGTTGTCTTATCTTTCAGTAAACAATGAAGCAAATATTTGAAACATATATATCTTATTTTTGTCTATTTCCAATGTATTTCCATTATCTCGTTTAGAGGTCGCCACAGCAGATCAACCTCCTCTTCTTTTTCAGTTCCTCTGCATCTTCCTCCTTCAAATTGACCACCTGCATGACCTCTCATCACGTCCAAAAACCTCCTCCATGTTCTTCCTCTTCTCCTCTTTCCTGGCAGCTCCATCTTCAACATCCTCCTCCCAGTATAATCCTCATCCTTCCTCTGGACACGTCCAAACCAACGCAACCTTGCTTCTCTAACCTTGTCTCCTGATCTGTCCCTCTATACACTTATTTCTAAACCTGTCCATCCTCGTCACACCCAACGAAAATCTCAGCATCTTTAACTCTGACACCTCCAGCTCCGCCTCCTGTCTACCATCTCCAGCCGTATAGCATAGCTGGTCTCTCTACCATCCTGTAAGTTATATAAACAGGATAATTTCCCCTTTCTGCAGAGTCCTAGCTTAAATATCCCAAGCAAACTGAAGCTTTTTCTTCTGATTAGCCTTAAAATTGATTTTCTTAAGGCTACATATCTGTCCCAATACGTTTTCTTTGTATGTGGAGATGCTTTAACAACCACAGCAATGGGGTAGTGTTCATTTTTTAATAATTTAATTTCCCAAAACCTTCAAGTGATTATTCAGTAATATTGAATTAAATAATATTGAACAATCAATTATTCAATAATTTAGTAATGTGTATAAACAGGATTCAGTTTTACTCATTTCAGAATGCTCCTTTGTTGCTTTCTTTACTCGCTCACAGGCCAATAATGTGCTCCTTCTGAAAAGAGCAACATCTTTCCCATGGCCACAGGATATGTCTACTGACTGCATCAAATAGGGTTGCAGAGAAATATTATTCACTACAGTACCTACCCAGTCGAAGGCTCGTACATGTTTGCTTAGTTAAATCCAGAGGGGGGCTTTTTTTGGCCAAGCAGTGTAAATATCTATGTAGATTTTTTAGGCTTTATATTACACTGCCAGAACTGTTATCTCCACCTTAAGTTATCTGC
Organism: Hepsetus odoe; assembly: GCA_017165825.1. Lineage (NCBI taxonomy): Eukaryota > Metazoa > Chordata > Actinopteri > Characiformes > Hepsetidae > Hepsetus > Hepsetus odoe. The sequence goes on from CM029376.1 coordinate 4,613,264, forward strand.
GTGCTACAGCATACAGGGTATTAGGCAGGAGTTAGGTGGGCTCTCTTAATGCATTTTCCCCAAAGCTCAACTCAGGGTGCCGAAATTCAAAGTGGGAGTGCATTGCATGCTTTTGCACCCCATATAACAGGGTCTAGTGCAATCTGAGCAGTGACTTCTCATGTGTGTATTTGATCTTGGGGCTGAAGTAGTGCTATTTTGATGGTAAATATGAATTCAGCACATCTTCCAAGGTCTCTATCTAGTCGTTGCTGCTGCTGCTGTAAAAGCAAGGCTCCAAAAAAAACAAAAAAACAACAAAAAAAAAACCCTCCAGAGGTCTTCGAGAACCTGGATGCCATGGGATTCGCAGAGTTTAGTAAAGCTTTATTAAGTTGAGCAGAATATCTTATCACTCGCATTTCTAATTTCTGCACAATCCTCCCATGGTTTGCTTGCCTCTCAGTTGCAAACACAGGCAGAAGTGGTTCCTTTTGTTATGCATTCTCACCCAATGTCTTCTTTTGGTTTTTGCTTTAGGTTTCTTTAAACCTAAACCTTCTGGTGGTCATATATCGAGCAGAAGTGGTTAAAAAATTTAAAACGTAAAAGGCTCAAACATTGTGACGTTGCATGTGAGAGTCCAACCCCAGGTACTGCAGTGGAGCAATTAAATACAAATAAACTCCTGATTTAAAGATGCCCTCTACCTCAGCAGACACGTCTGAAGGTTCAGTAGCAAATGCTTGTACCACTGTAAACCAAAGCATATTTCCTAACACACAATTTGCACTGGGAATTGTTTTGCAACTGGATTGCAAAACCCACTAGAACTGGGCATCCCAGTGCACTTCAGGGGGTCTTTGGTCTCGTACTGGAAATAATATCAAATGAGATTTCATCATACATTTCAGGGGAAGTGATCCTTTAAGCCAAATGTTGTGTTTGTGAAAAGTGTGGCTTCTGGCTTTTCTTATTTTGGATGCTGTTCTTTCAAAAAAGTAACCCGTTTCCTCAGGTCCTGCAGTAGATCTTGGTAGCCTTGCTCATTTTTAGAAATCGTATCTTTGTTTTTTTCCTTTTGCCTTATTTGTGCTCACACTTTGGCTCTCAGTGGAGAGGATGTCATGGAGCATCACATTTTCATGAACTGCACAACACCTACTTGTGCTGACAGAAGATTGGGTGGAACAGAATGTTTCTGCATTTAAAAAAAAAATAAACCCAGAAAAAAAACAACTCAGAATATGTCGCTTTTTACTAAGAAAGGCTTGGGCTAGATGGTAATCAGCCCTATTTTAACATTTGTCATTACATCCCTGTTGTTAGAAAATATAGTTAAAATGTGATCTTTTCAGCATCACATGCCCTTATGTAATAGTCCTTCCATAAATGAAGCATTATTAATTTACACAGACCAGCTATTGCTGGATTTGATAGACTTGCAATAGAATCATCTTATATTTGGGCAGAAATGGTCATTAATTATGATTTAATGATAAATGTTTTTTTTTCATGCATGTCTTTAGCAACTTTAAAGCAATGTTTGTTTAAAATCTGCACTCATATCGTGATGCAGGGCACAGCATCATTAGAAGCAATTAACTGAATTTGTCAGCCTGGACCAACATCTCATCTCAACATCTCAACATCGCATTAACATTAAGTTGTTAGTGCATAAAGAGGGATGGAAGGCATCATATGCTCTCTCTCTCTCTCTCTCTCTCTCTCTCTCTCTCTCTCTCTCTCTCTCTCTCTCAGCAAAAGCATGTCAGTGTGCAAAATCTCCAAGCCTATAACTTAATTACGGCTGAAGAAAGTGATCATACATTAACATGTTGTGAGCTTGAGGGATGTGCTGTCACCATTAAAGCTCCGGGGAGCCGTCCATAAATATTTCTATCAGCAGGAACGAGTGCAGACTGGCAGCCCCTGTCCTCACTCATCCCTTACCCTGCCTCTCTCACTTATTTCACATCCAACAGAGTCAAACAGTTTTAGGCTCATGTACGATTATGATCTTTATGTCTAACAGTACTTAAGAGGCGAGGACTGGCTTTCTGCATGCAGACGAAAGAATTTAAGGAAGCAGCGGCGCTATAAAAAAGGTGAAAAAGCAACAAAAGTGCAAAAAAGTGATACTGTATGTCAGCGAAATTCTCAAGGATACCGAGCTTATTCTATTTATTTATTTATTTTGAAGGCGGCGAACAGCTCTATAGAATTATTTTATTGCTTTCCCATTTCCAAGGCCAGCAGGCCGACTGGGATAGCCCCATGGAGGCTTTTATATTTGGATGTGCTTTATCTAAAGCATTTGTCTCAGAAATAGTTTTGCCCTGCACACTGTGTGAACGGCATTTTGCCAACAGGGAAGGTAAGTAATGTCCAGAATGTATATTCCGTCATTTTTATAATATCTCACAAACAGGCCGTTTCTTCTTTTAAAATATGCTTTTACTTCAACATTTTCATTTGGATTCCAATTATAGGGCTGTCTGAGAGGATCTCGTATGTTTTGTTTGGACCTTACTTTACTCTGGTTCTGACGTCCAATTTAATTTTTCCTCTGTATCTTTCAAATCGCATTGCTTCAAACACTCCAAAGGCTGTTTGCCGTGGGAGAATACAAATCTTGCACTGGTTAGTGTGAGTGCATTAAGCCAGGATTCACAGCCATTTATTAACCATCCAAACGTTACCCTGGATCTATCCCCAAAACATTTTCAGCCGGGTTTAAAACAGAGCCAAATATCTTCCCAGTCAAGCTCCAAACCTACGATTAAAAATGTTCATCTAGTACATTTGATAGTCTACTAGACTATCAAATGGATAAACACAATTAATGAATCATAAGTAATAAAGCCAAGCATTTTAAATTTTCAGTCGGAACCTCTGACGGATGATATTTAGCAGCATTTATTAAGCTGAAATGTACTTTAGCCCAAGGCAATAGGTGCGAGTATGCTTGTCTGTGTGCCTGTCCCCAGGATGTTTCCGCGCCTTTTGCCCTGTGAGAGCTGGGACAGGGTCCCACAGCTCCCAGAGACTCTACAAAGTGAAAGTGAAAGTGACAACCCTTGTCATTGCGAGGTCAAAGCACAGCAGACAATGAACCACAACAAAATTGGACCTCTGCATTTAACCCATGCACACTCAAACACCGTGCAGCTATTGAAAGTGCCCGGGGAGCAGTGAAGGGGACGGTACCTTGCTCAAGTGTACCTCAGGGCAACCCACTGGTGAGGGAATCGAACCCACAATCGTCCTTTGCGGGGGCAACTCCCTAACCACTAGGCCACTGCTGCCTAATTAGGGACAAGTGGCTATAAAAATGAGTAAGAGAGGGAGAGTGTGTCAATGCACTTTTGGTTCATTCCATTCCATTACACCATTTTAATAGTTACATTTGTAATATTTTGCAGATATTATATCTAGAACTGCTTAATTGCTGGAATATTAATGGATCATTTAGAATCACAAAACAAAGTGATGGACCATTTGACTTATTTCACTTTTAGAAATTTTACACAAACTTGTTAAACATCAATAGAATTATGTACAACTTAATCAATAAGAAAATGTGGGTGAAAATTCATCTGGGATCATCTGTTCCTGTTTCTTCACTGCTTCCTGTCTTACGTTAGACGCTTTGTTCTGCTTGAAGGTTCAGACGTAGATCACTGTGTGGATTAACCAACAAAAGTTTAACGTCCTAATTTTCTTAATCTACTTCTAGATCATCAGTTTCCGTTTCTTCCGATCCTCTGCATCTTCCTCCTTCACGACGACCACCTGCATGTCCCCTATTTTCCTCTTTCTTGGCAGCTCCATCCTCAGCATTGTTCTCCTGATATAACCCACATCTCTCCTCTGCAAAAACGCTAAGGCTCAATAAAGGTGCAAAAGGATGTTCCACATTTGCCCTAAGAAAAAGAGGTGGGTGACAATTCAAACCCAAATCTGGCCTATCAATAATGTATGCCTAATGATCAAATATGACACTAATTAAATAAATATCTCTTCTCATCCATCAGAACATCAAGCACTGCTCTGCAAAAACGCGATGCCTTAATATATGTCTGAAACAACAACATGCGGTTGTGCTGGACTCCAAAATTATAATCTATATTTGCTCAGCTGCATCTGATCTGATAAAACATCAGACTCAAATTCCAGCACAATCATCTGCAACATTTAAATGATCTTTTGTTGGTGTTCATGAAATCCAAATAGGAGTTAAAGTCTCATTGCAGACAACGTCTCTATCAATCAATGCAGATTGTAGAATACATTCATTCCAGTGAAGTCACAGCTGTTTTTCTGTAGATACATTTGTTCTGAGGCAAAGTTGTACTTACATAAAAAAGACAGTTTAATTAGACAAGGACAGAGAAATCTATCTGAGCAATCCAATATGTCAGAATTAGAGGCTGCTGGGGTGACACCACTTTGTGTCATGGGAGATGAATGGCAAATGTTGCTTGTCATTTTGCTTTTAGAAAGCATATTTCAAAGGATTGCCGCATAAAGTTTTCTGTCTTTTTTTTCATATGGGTTGACAATCAGCACGTTATGAAAGTATTAAAAAGCTTATTGCTTTGGGAGGCATCATCCATTAACACCAGCAGGCCTCAACCCATCCATTATCTGAACCACTTATCCTAACCAGGGTCACAAGAGTGCTGGAGCCTCTCCTGGCACATATGGCTAAAGATGGAGAAACATCCTTGACAGGTCCATTGCTGGGCATCAGATAAAGGCAAACCATCATTTCTAGTGGCAGTTTCGCTTGTCCCGTTCATGTCTTTGGACTTGAATAGGAAACAAGAGCTCCCAGCAGAAATAAGGAGAAAATGGAAACTCCATCTAGAAGGCCATCATGGATAGGAATCAAACCCAGAACCTTTTCACAGTGAGGCATCGACTCTTACTATCATTGCCACCCATGTCATTTGTGCTATACGTTCTACAGTTTGTAAACAGAATCTACTCTTCTGGGAGTGCTTTACATTAGATGTTAGAACATTACTCAAATTGCACTCAGCAATAAGAGCATAGAACTCCCTCCAGTAGATTTTCTGCCTTTGAAAGAGTGACATTAGACTCCAGTTTTATATATATATATATATATATATATATATGGGACCACTCCAGCTGTAAATCGACCGGACCTTCTTCCTGTGAGGCGACAGCGCTACACACTACCCATGCCATCTTGCCGACCATTGTGTGTGTATATATATGTAATTCTAAGAAGTGAGTAATATAACCCTAACACTGTTATGTTAAGGGTAGTGGTGGCCTAGTGGTTAGGTAGTTGTACCCAGTATCAGATTGTTGTGGGTTCGAATCCCAGACTAGTAGGTTGCCCTGAACTACCCTAAAGCAAGGTGAAAGTGAAAATGAAAGTGACAACCCTTGTCATTGCAAGGTCACAGCACAGCACATGTGAACCACAATGAAATTGGACCTCTATGCAGACACCGTGCAGCTATTGAAAGCACCCGGGGAGCAGTGATGGGGACGGTACCTTGCTCAAGGGTACCTCAGGGCAACCTACTTGTGAGGGAATCAAACCCACAATCTTCCGATGCGGGGGCAACTCCCTAAGCACTAGGCCACCGCTGCCCCGGTGGCATCCCTGTTACCAAGGTACCATCCCTGTTACTGCTCTTTGGGCACTTTCACAAGCTGCCCCTTTCCTGCATGGGTAAAATGCAGAGGTGCGATTTTGTTGTGGTTCGCTGTGCTGTATTTCACAATGATAAAAAATAGTCACTTTCATTTTAGGACAATTATCATTTTAGACATTTTATAATCAATAAAGCTGCAAATACAGAATATTATAACAAACTATTTCAGACCTCATTTTTAGCCTTGGCTAAAAAGGAAATGTACTCAGGTCCACTGGCTGTATCCACATTCTTAGATGACATGTTTTTTACAACACTGCGAGTAACACATTTGCATTTCCCATTCCTTACAGGAAACTCTTACAGACCAACATCTAAAGCCTTCCCAGCATGAAAACATATTTTCTAACACAGCAAGGGCTTGGCAACACACAGGAACACTTCTCTTATGACAAGCAATGGGGTAAAATGCCTTCCGCCTGCTTTGATCAGCACCTCAGTGTTCCTCGCTGGCTGTGGGTTGAAAGGAGGTTGAAGTAAAGTGTGCCCAGAAGGCTCTTCAGGCTTGACCCCCACCCAGTGGCTTCCTTGAGTCATAGTCTAATTGAGCCATTAAGCATTGTGAGGACTCACCGTGCTGCCCGGCGTGGCTGTAACAGTGAATGAAGTGAGAGGAGCATGAAAAACTGAAGGTTTCTAAAGGAAGATGTTTGAGGATTCCACCGGCATGACCTGGAATAAATTCAACTGCAATAAAATTATGTGATTTCCAGCCTGTTAAACCAGATTACTTCCACTAGTGTTTATGCACACATACTGTAGAAAATTCACTTAACACTTACCCTAATCTGTCCCAGTATTTGTTAGAACATGGATATTCACATTTGATTTTCCTCTCTGCAAGGCATGATAAATTATCCTACACTGGGGGAGCTAGAAATCAAAACAAAGCTGACCAATGCACCTTAGATATCTGTGTTAATTAGCACCATAATTGGCGAGGCTGAAGCCTGCCTGGCTAATGACTAATGGAAGAGAGAAACATCGATACCTTTGTCAGGGAATATGACAGGAAATCAGTAGGTTTGTTGGCAGGACAGACTTCTCCCTACAGGACTTTGCTGATAATGCTGTTATACCAACAAATAAAAATAAAAATGATCTGGCTGTTATTCAGCTACGGCATGTTCAGTGGCATTTCCCAGCAGTTATCCAGTCACTTGCAATCTACTTTTTAGAGGGAGACCAGATATAGTTTAGGAACTGTCCTGGAGGGCTGGTGTCCTGCACAGTTTGGTGCAGATTTTCTGCTCAAACACATCTGCTTCAGCTCTCCTGATTGCCAGGTTTAGTGAGTATGTTTTAGGAGGCAACTATCAAACTGCAGGACACTCGCCTGGAGTTCCCCACCCCTGCTTGAGAACATGGGTGTCCAACTCTATGCTTGGAGGTTTCCATCTTTGCAGATCCTCTTCTCAACTCAACTTCTAAACCCAGACAATTAAAGTGAGTTGAACGAGTTGAGTTTGAGCAGGGAATTTGGCAAACCTTGTCCTCCGAAGCTTTTGGAGCTCTGCTTGGAACAAATGTATGTACTTCTCTATGGATGGAGATGTGATAAGAGATACTTATTTAAAAAACCTGTTTATTTTTGGTCCAGGATTTAAACCCATTCTTCCAATCCTGGGGACTAGTTTCTAACGACTAGGCCAATGTACCCTTACTCACTCATAACCTTTAAAAGGGAAGCAACTGGCATGGAGCTGATATATGTGTCATGGTATACTTTTATGTACCAAGATGTATTTCATGGTATACTTTTTTAACCTTTCTAATAGCTGATAGAGGTAGGAAGTTACAACAAAAAAGTAGAGTTTTCAAGTATTGGCAATTCAATTGACAATTAATTTATCAGTAGAAATATGGAAGAAAGTGAAGCAGTGTTGTTAATGTCCTTAAATTTAACAGCTTATATTTATTGGAGTAAATGCTTTGTTTGCTTGTTTGTTTGTTATGCATTGATTTATTCTCTGCATGTCCTGACTGGGGTGGTAGTGGTGCTGAACATGCTGGACAGGTCGACAGTCTGGTGTACTGCAAACAAACAGATGAACACAGTAACACACACTTACACATTCACACCCAGGGGGCAATGTAGCATCTCCAGTCCACCTGACATTCAAATCTTTGGACTGCGGAAGAGACCCTGGAGGGAACGTCTGCAGGCACAGGGAGGGTGAGCATGCAATCCCAGGCTGGCAATCCAAAAAAAAAAAGGTACTGTCCCCATCACTGTTCCCTGGGTGCTTTCAATAGCTGCAATTAACAGCCATGATCATCTGGAGTGTAAGGAAGGAGCTCTGTGTGTCTAGACACATGTAAATCTGCATTAAACACTCCAGATGCATAGTGCAGTCTCTGGGCGGTGCTTTTTTTTCTCAAAGAGGATCAAATAAATACTAAATTTAAGCCATTACAGACATCTCTACAGGACGCAGAGTTGCGATTGCAGCTCACAAACAATACATCAGAGGTCGGCTAATTAGAGAAACTAATAGAAGCTGCCAATCTGCAGTGGGTTTAAACTAATGCCATCAATAAAGAGCCCACACTCAAAGACAAGATAAAATCTCCTTTGAATCAATTTAGAGGAAATGGGCATTGCAAGGAAATAAAGATAAAGGAGGTGATATATTACCATAATTACTGTGATGATTTACCATTAGATTAGATTGGATTGCAAATGAGCCAGGCTTCAGTATCAGAATAACAGTGAGATTAAAAGCTTTGATTAGTAGCACAAAAGCTATGAAGTTAACTCCTTGAAATAAAGCAAAATAAAAGCATGCCCTCTGTGGCAATAAACCATTCCCGCTATAAATAATCGATTGGCTGCAGAGAGTTAAAAAGAGTAAATTAAATCGAATAACACTAATAAATTATGAAAAGAGAAATTATGAAGAACTGCGTTCTTTTATGGCTGCCCTGGATACAATGTAATTCTTTTAAAGGACAGTTCTCATGAGTTCTAAAATAGGGCCAAAAAAGAAAGACTATACAACAATCAGCCACAACATTACAACCACCAGCCAAACGCGTGCAGTACCCCTTAACAGCCATTATTTTACTGGCATAATCACTGCTGTTCACTGTTGTCAGTGTTTTAATGTCAGAGCTGATTTGTGTTCAGGATAAAAGAAAGAGCCTCTACTTTTAGTTTCGCATTTATTGCGTTTCCCTTTGTGTTCCCTAGAATCTTTTCCTGTCAAACATTTCACCCTACCATGAATGTTCCTGTCAGAAAACCTCCAATTTCAATGTCATTTTTTCAGAAATACTGTTTTTAGGTTCTTTCCCTTCCACATCCCACTAAACAAATGTGGTGAATTTCACTGTTTTTTTGGTTTTCTTTCCAGGAGACGTGCATGATGTTCAGCTTGCTTCCACAGACTGCACACTGTGGTTTCCCCTCACGTTTGGTAAAGCAATATATTGAATTCTCTCAGGGTTTAAACTGGAAGTGATGAGCTCCTACTACAGATGAAAGCATTCATAAGCAGGACTTGCTGGAATCAGGGTCATTGGTTCTGGAGAGTTTTTCCTTCATATATTTCAGTTTAAGCTACACATTGTGAACAAGATGCATTTACTTTCCAAAGGATTCTTCAACGGTTGGGTCCAAATGAAGGGGAAGAGATGTGGTAGAGAATGAGTTCAGTTATGCAGCGTTCAGAAAGTGCCCTCCTGCCCACTAATCAACATTCTGGATTTTTTTCATTTCCTTGTACTTATAATATATACATATACGTAATATTTGTATGGATTTGTCATCCACAAAATCCATGACAACACTATCTCTTTTCTTTTGGCCTTTGGATCTTTTCTTCTGATACATTTGCCATTTATCCCAGTATCCAGGTATCTAGTACAGTCAAATTATGTTAAAAATCACAAAATGTATTTTTAGACAATAAACCATACACTCAAAAAACCCAAACTATTTGCATTTTCAAGTTAAAATAAACCGGGAGCCAAACCAAACATTCATTCATTTTCTGCCACTTGTCCCAAGCAGGGTTGCGGGGGGGGTTGGGGGGGCATCCCAGCACACACAGGGCAAAGGACAGGGGACACACCCTGGACAGGTCGCCAGCCCATCGCAGGGAGGAGCGGGACGGGGACAGCACCTTGCTCAAGGGTACCTCAGGGCAACCTATTGGGAAGGGGTTCAAACCCCCGATCCTCCGCCAACGCCCTAACCACTAGGCCACCGCTGCCCTCAAACCAAACATATCCTTTTATTTTTTGAGCTGAACCAAGGGTGGCGCAGTGCTGCAGTGGGTGGTGTTGTCACTTCACAGCGAGAAGGTCCTGGGTTTCATTCCCTGATGGGGTGGTCCAGGTCCTCTCTGTGTAGAGTTTGCATGTTCTCCCCATGTTGGTTTCCTCAAGAGCTCCTAAATTGCCCCCTAGGTGTGAGTTTGTGTGTGTGTGTGTGTCTACCCTGTGATCTACTGCCAACCTGTCCAGGGTGTGTCCCTGTCTTTTGCCACATAAAAGCTGGGATAGACTCCAGCTTCGCCTGCATCCCTCATAGGACATGCATCCTTCCTCTGGATGTCCTGGCTTCCTCCGATAGTCCAAAGATTCAATTCAATTCAATTCAATTTATTCTTGTATAGCGCCTTTTACAACAGAGTTGCCCCAAGGCACTTTACATTGGTGGTGGATGGTGGAACAGGTTAAAGTAATAGAAGTTAAAGCCAGATGATTACGGAGGAGAGGAACCAAAAACTCCACTGTGTGGAGAAAAAAAACCTCTGAGGGTCCAAGGTCGACCGGCTACCCAACCCCCTTGGGTACACTAACAGTACAAAGTTAGTTTGGTTTTAAACTCCAGGATCAGTGAGGAGTCCCAAGTTGCTTCCCAGGCTCAGCAAGTCGGGTGCGGCCCCAGGTACCGATGAGCCGCCGGGTCCCTTGGCGCATCAGATGCAATTAATTAAGATATGCATGTCAGGAGAGCTAGACGTATTGAATATTCTGCTTTATAGGTAAAACCACGCATTGGAAATATGACATTGTCCTTTCTCATCAGCGTATTTGTTTCCAAAGGAGATGAAGCCCGAACGGGCAGTGGTGGCCTAGTGGTTCGGGCGTCGGCCACGTGATCAGTGGATCGGGGGTTCGAACCCCTTCCCAATAGGTTGCCCTGAGGTACCCTTGAGCAAGGTGCCGTCCCCGTCCCGCTCCTCCCTGCGATGGGCTGGCGACCTGTCCAGGGTGCGTCCCCCGTCCTCGCCCTGTGTGCGCTGGGTTGGACACCAGCACTCCCCCGTGACCCCGTTTGGGACAAGTGGCAGATAATGGATGGATGGATGAAGACCGAACGTCAGGGCTCTGACAGCAGGGACAGTAAACAAAGCTTCGCCCTATAGCCATGAATGGGCTTTGACATATTAAAGCTTTATGACTTTGACTTTTAAAGGCTAAAATCTTTCACTCACTATCACAGTCTTTCAGTCACAGCATCAACCTGCGGATGTTACTGTAAACGAGTGAGGAAAGACGCCATGTCCTCCAGCAAGGTCAATCTCTATATTCCATATAAGGGCCTGGCCATGTTTACCGTAGTTAATCATGGGGATGGAGGGGTGCTGCATTTTGAGAATTAGAGACAAATTATGTAACAAGAGTCTAAAGTTACACTTGAACAACAGTTAAAATCAGTATTTAGTCAAACTCTGCAGCCATTGATCTTGATCTCAGCACTTGTGACTGAATGCAATCAAATCCAACATGTGAAGCCTTCCCAGAAGAGCCTGCCACTGCAAGGAGTAATTAGAGGAACTCTGATGACTAATCAAACTCAAGGTCTAATGATGTGTGGGGTGGGTTGCCTCAGCGGGCACATGCGCTGGTTCTCTAACTAGATTAATGTGAGAGCGGGACCTCAACCTAATCCTGGCCCAGGGATGAGGGCCCATGAATACCCGTCACTTCTTCCACCCAGGGCGCTGCTCCAAATGCCAGACTGATAAAAGAGTGCAGCCAGGAACCACGATCAGATGAGGGAGGCGATAGAGACGAGTGTGAGTTCTGCCTCATCTGCACATTTCAGACGACATTATTTATTATCCCAAATCCTCTTTATGGCCTTGTTATCCCTTCCATTCTCATATCTGTCCCAAAGCAGAAAATGTGATTACGTTGAGCTTTGAGCTTTGAACCTCTGTAGTGTATCTCCTTGTAAATCCTGGGTGCAATGAAGATTTTTTTTTATTACCTTGAGAGAAATGTCAAAGCCTCGGTGAGCTGTGTGTTTATGTGTGTGTTAAATATATGCACCCTTGTAATCTTTGTGCAACCTGAGATCATCATCGCCACGGACTCAACACAATAGTGTCAACCAGCTTAAGAAACTTTATTAATCCATTAAATAAGTAAACACAGTTTGAAGATAAGAAAAAAAACCTACACTTAAAAGTGACAGTGACTGTGTCATTCTGAATATTTCCCCGGGCGCTTTCAATAGCTGCCCACTGCTGCACGGGTTTGAGTGTGCATGGGTAAAATGCAGAGGTCCAATTTCGTTGTGGTTCATGTGTGCTGTGCCATGACCTCGCAATGACAAGGGTTGTCACTTTCACTTTTTTTCACTTTTCAGGGTGAGCTACTGCTCTGGGACTCAAACCCACAACCTTTTACAATTATGGGACCTAATCTCTAACTGCTAGAAAAGTGAAAGTGACAACCCTTCTCATTGCGAGGTCACAGCACAGCACACAGTGAACCACAATGAAATTGGACCTCTGCATTTAACCCATGCAAACACTGTGCAGCAGGGGGCAGCTATTGAAAGCGCCCGGGGAGCAGTGATGGGGACGGTACCTTGCTCAAGGGTACCTCAGGGCAACCTACTGGTGAGGGAATCAAACCAACAATCTTCTGATGCAGGGGCAACTCCCTCACCACTAGACCACCGCTGCCCCGCTTTTTTTTGTTGTTCTTTTTTCTTTTCTTTTTTTTTAAAGAACACCACCGCCCCCCCAAAAAAATCCTAAAACAACATTTAGGTTTTAATGAAAACTAATTAATAACATTACAACAAGTAAAGTCTTTCATGGAAACACTAACACTGATCAGCTGAGGTTCCTAGATGGCTCTTGGCTTGGCTAGGGAAATATTTAACTGGTATAAAATGGGGAAAAAACAAGGAATTATGTGGATGTTCTGAGAGTCTCTTGTCAATCACACATTATTTACAATGTTTATGGCCACTGGAAGCTCATTTAGAAAAGACTAGACCTAGACAGGTCGCCAGTCAGTCAGTCTAGAAAATAAAAAAGGACATTTTCTGTGATACTGTTCAAGAAACCTTCTGGTTCTTTATTATTTAAGATGACAAAGAGACCGTGAAAAGACTGAAAGAGCCTAATTTTCACCTGAACGCTTTTCTGACATTAGATCATTTTTGGTGGGCAAAAAGGCAAGTGTTTCATTTCTTTTTACCCAGTCATTCAGAGGACACAGCACTAAACCAGTAGATGGATGTGTCTTTCTCCCAACCTTTCCCCATCAGAGATCATCCCATTCACCTCTAAAGTGAGAATTGGTTGCGGCAAGGCCAGTCAACCTTCATCTCATCATCATGAACAGCACAAGACCAGTTCCTCTGCTCATTGGACATTTCACACTATTGCATATGTGTGTGTGGCTGTGTGTGTGGAATATGGTGCCTTATACTAAGCTTAACAGTTGTGTATTTGAATGCCATATAAAAATCACTTCTGCTCAAAACAGCGTCACAAAGCACTGAGATTGGCTGATTTGGAAAAAAACATACATTATTTGTGACAGTCAGGGTGGGATTTGATATTTCTGGGAACCTAAGATGGGTCACCAGGTGGGTCCCTAACCTTCAGGCTCCCATGGTTAATGTGCCCTCCAACCTTATCAAAATGAAGAAAATTTTAAAGCAGTTTTGAACAGTTAAAGAACCCCTGAACCCACATTTCTGCCTAGAACCTGCAAGGATCCCCCCTTTATCACGGTGCCTGTTTCCCCCTTAAGCCATACATTGCGAGGCCATATCTTTCAATTACTGTCTGGCCAGGGTCCACATGTCACAATAAATCCCCTTTAGTCCTGACGGCAGATTTACCACACATTCAAATGCATCCTGACAATACAGACACCGCGGCTCCTTTCTGGGCCATTCACATTAAAACAATCCAATCATATTAACTCCCTTCCAAAAAAGCTGCATGAGTGATGATGGCTTTAGGCGGATTACTTTGAGAACAGGTGACATAGCAGCTTCCGCTGTGTGGGAGGTGTGTGCAGCCTATGCTATAACAAGGGACACTCAAGTAAGGTCAGGAGATTCAACCATGTGACTTATTACATAAGGATGAATAAAAAATTCATAAAACATCTTCAATAATGAATGCACCAAGAAAATGGTTCCTGGTCAGGTGTAGCATTATTAACTGTTGTCAGCCCATAGCTCTGGTGATATTAAGCGCTCTTTGTCATATATCATTAAAGAGGTGAAATCCCCTGCATAACCTTACAGCAAAATGCAATTCCTTTTGGCCACCTCTAGGATTTCAGAGGAAAAAAATGAGATTACCAAGCAATAATGAGCAGAGAATAAAATTAACCAATAATAGTGCTTTCCTATCAATCCCACTGTGATTCTGTTCGCTGTTCTGCTAATGGAAAGCAGATGTGATTACCAGTAGTTGTCATGGAGAGCGTTCCAGAATCACCTTATTGATCCCGTAAAGTCCGAAAGTGTGTAAGAAACTGTCCCAGATATTTTACAGAAATGTATTTTTGTATTATTTGTATGGAGTTTACTCCTGGTGGCGTTTCTATGGAGACAAATGGACAAATGAACAGCATCCAATTCCAATTCAAAAACAACAACAGTATGTAATGTTAGGGATATATATATATATATAATGAATTCCTGTGTTCTTTCTTGGAATGAATCTGGTGTGTTGAAGAGCAGTTAACGACAGATCACAGGTTAAGTGCGGGATGTAGGCACAAGTATAAAAAGAGTAGAATTTTATCAAAATGAAGCAAAAGATGAACCAAATCAGAGCTTGGTCCTGAGTTTGTGCAAGTGTACCTAGAAGAACTGATGCTGGTTTGAAGGCAAAAGGTAGTAACACCAAATATTGATCTGATTTAGATTTTTCATTTGTTCGCTCACTTTGCATTTTGTAAATTGATAAAATAAACAATCATTATTTATATTTCTGAAAGCATTCTTTGTTTACAGCATTTTTTCACTCCTGCCTAAAACTTTTGCACAGTACTGTATATGTATATGTATGTGCGCGTGTGTGTGTGTGTGTGTGTGTGTGTATATATATATATATATATATATATGACACATTTAAAAATATATATTTAACCTGTCCACACCTCAATTAGCTTGCATTCTTTTTGAATGACTCCCTGTGATTTTTTTTTCTGCAACACTCTGCGCTGATGTTTTCCAAGCTGCTCAACCTCCAGAGTTCAGTCTCAGAAGCCAGCTGTTTTTTTGTTTTTTTTTTCTTGCTTCTTGCAATGTTAGTTAATCCCAATGACAAATTTACACTCAAAAGTCCAGAAAACCTTCCTCCACATCTCAGATCTTTGGGTGATTTAGTGCAGATGTTTCTCTTTATAGTCTGTTTTCTTTTCCCACTAACAGCTTCCTGAGCAGCTGCACATCATTTCAGACCCACTGTGTTGAGTTGTCTTCTCTCGGTAGAAGGTTGACCTGTGGATTTTTGCTTTTTTTTCACATATGAAGGAAACTTGTACATCTGTTACTGTTATAAACAGGCTGCAAAGCCACACCAGGCCTCTGCAATGTTTATCAGTGGCAGGAATATATTTATTTTATAGCATTTTATAGCAGTGCTTCGTTGGGCTGGCAGAACATCGCTGCATGAAGTGAAACAAACTCCATAGAAGAGTTTAGACCAAAGTTTGAAACCCTTCACATCCCCAAGCGTACACATTCAGACACACAGAAAAATGTCCTTCCCACTCAACAAGACCTGAAAGTCTCCAGTAAAGAGTCTGGCTGTCTTGTCTTTGGCAGTCACTGAAATGCACATGTCCTGCACAGGGGAAGGACCTACCAGTAAGGGCACCATTCTGCCAAAGCTCTGCTTAATGAGAATTCTTACATCCTCTCCACCCCTCCTTTCAGACCTTATCATGGTCACACAGATGGCCATTATGCAGAGAGTGTGTTTATAGTGTTCATACACAAGCATGGGGTGCTCTAACGCTGAGCTTTGACAATAACCATTTTAAAGATGAGTTCAGACTCAGCAGCTGTCCTTCAGGGAGCCTACAGAAAGAAGCGGGAACGGAGTGACCAATGGTGTGAAGGAAAATGTGAAGACACAAAGATGGCAAATGAGGGGAGTGATGGGAGGAATGAAGCAATAATGGCAGGAGAGTAAACAAGGTGGACAGATTTTGAGCACCACTGAGGCAAGTGAAAACCAGTTCTTTAAGAGAGACTCTTGATCACTTAATCATCGGATGTAGTTCATGTATGCTCAGAGATTGACTGAGTAAGTTAGCAGATCAGGAAGACCGGCTAGAATACACCAGAGGGTCTTAAACTTTCCCACAGTGTTGAAAGTTTCTGGTTTTCAAATATGTAATTGTCCACACAAAAGAGAAACATGAGGTTCACAGTTTATACAGTACTGTGCAAAAGTTTTAGGCAGGTGTGAAAAAATGCTGTAAAGAAAGAACGCTTTCAGAAATGGAAGTGTCCATCATTTATTTTCATCAATCAACAAAATGCAGTGAGTGAACAAAAGAGAAATTTAGAAATCCAAATCTAAATATCTTTCAATATTTGGTGTGACCACCCTTTGCCTTCAAAACAGCATCAGTTCTTCTAGGTAAACTTGCACACAGTTTTTGAAGGAACTCGGCTGGTAGGTTGTTCCAAACATGACTGTGTTTCAACCTCCGTGTGACATTGATGATCACCAGTACCTGTTTGATAAAATTGGTTGATCATACACCGACTAAAATCCTACAAAATCCCTGACTTTGTGCAAGTGTGCCTAGAAGAACTGATGCTGGTTTGAAGGCAAAAGGTAGTGACACCAAATATTGATTTGATTTAGATTTTTCTTTTGTTTGCTCACTTTGCATTTTGTAAATTGATAAAAATAAACAATCATTATTTATATTTCTGAAAGCATTCGCATTTTTTCACACCTGCCTAAAACTTTTGCACAGTACTGTATATATATATATATATATAATTTTTGAAAGTGAATAATGCATCTGCTTTTCTTTCTGCACAGCTCTTCTCCTTCTGTTCGTCCATGCTGGAGCAGCGTGTGTAATGGAGCTGAAAACGCGCTGCGATCATCAAAACACAGACAGTCAGGATGAAGAACGGAAATATTATTTACAGGATGTCAAACAGTCTCAGCAACTTAAGCAGAAACGCGCCTCAAATGTGTATCGGTTTTTAAAAAAATGTGTAAGACTGGAGAGGGAGGAAATGAGAAAATATGCTGAGTTGGTGGAAGTATTGATTGGGCAGGAAGGGCCTTTTTCTTTTTTCTTGGCAAGGATGCAGCAGATGAACCAGCAGTACAAACTTCTCTGACAGAGCTTGTGTGGCCAGTGTCTGTTTTTGTACGTGCTAAAGTAGAAAATGAGAAAGTTAATGTTAGGCTGCAGAACAAAGGGCGTCAACACTGAGCAGCTGGTGCCTGGAATACAATTACTGTGTGGAACAGCATAGTAGGATCTCTATCTACAAGTCTGACTGTGCTGTTAGATCCATCCATCCATCCATCCATCCATCCATCCATCCATCCATTTTGAGGTGTTTATTATAACCTGGTGTCAAATGAATGCTGCAGCACATTCAGATGTTCACAAAGCCAATGGCAATATAACAGCCATATAATATAACAATACAACAGTGAAAGTGACAACCCTTGTCATTGCGAGGTCACAGCACAGCACACAGTGAACCACAACGAAACTGGACCTCTGCATTTAACCCATGCACTCAAACACCGTGCAGCAGTGGGCAGCTATTCAAAGCGCCCGGGGAGCAGTGACAGGGACAGTACCTTGCTCAAAGGTACCTCAGGGCAACCTACTGTTGGGGAATAATCCCCACAATCTTCCGATGCGGGGGAAACTCCCTAACCACTAGGCCACCGCTGCCCCAGACACCCAAACTGAAAAGTAAGGGACAATTGAGCATCTTGGATCCATGACAGGAAATCCAGAGACAAGCTGCACAGGCGAACTCCACCCTAAATGGCCCAAACTGGGAACTGAACCCAGAATCTTTTTATGCAAGGCGACAGGACAGGACTGAACAACATGTCCAGTTTGTACGACCTATAAAATGTCTATTAGAATAAAGTTATTGCTTGTATAGGGTTTGTAGAACTGCACAAGGTTAGAAGTACAAAGAAGTGTTACTATGTCACAAGTCTGTTTGGAAAGGAAATCCTAAAACTGCTCAGTTTCACGCTATCGTTTTTCTCCTGAATTCATCGGAACTGATGATGCTTTGATTGATACTGTTTCATGTGTTGCATTAAACACCCCTAGACCTTCTCCGAGCAGGTTATTCAGGAATCTTTCAAAGAGACATTGATGGACTTGAGCTGGAACTTTGCAAACCACTGCACGCAGAACGAGATGGAAACTGGCCAAGACAACTGCAGGAAAGAGGACAAAAAGGAACTTGGAAGGCAGTGTGCTGTTCTGAGATTTATGAAAGAAAATAATTGGCTTCCCTGGAATACAGAAAGCCTGCGATTTCTCTTTTTATCCAAGAAGTGCAAAAGAAAGAATTAGGCTGCGGTTACTTAATGTTAAGACAGAACAATGGAATGTCATTGGGTGGTGAAAAAGACCTTAAAATTCATTTTCTTTTTATAGAACACCTTCATGGGTAGAGGTTTTGTATCATAGGTTTTTAAAACATTTAATTTGGAGAAGAATAAAACACTCAGCTAGGACTACAGAAGTGAAGAAGTCTCTATAAGAGCTCTTCTTTAATCTGGGAGAAAGTGGGTGGGACTTTGAAGAAGTTCTGCAGAGCCACAGGCTGGCCCTTAGGGTTGTTTACATAAAATCATTTAGACTGTCTGCAAAACGGGATGTGAGACCTACACTCTGGAACAGCCTAATTAGCCAAGGAAGTGTCTGGGGCTTAAAACAGCATTACGAAAAACACTCAAACTGTCTTATAGCAGTGGTACTGCACCAGTCTGTACAGCTGAATCTTATCCAAGATTGATCTCCCAGTGAAAGACAGGATTTCCGTGTGGGCAGATTACTCACTATTTAGACACACAAGCATCATCAGTGTCATAAAAAACACCTTCCGTTTTAACATCATTTTAAAAAACATGCTGCTAGAAGAGAAGGATGTAAAGTAAACAGTTAACAATAATCATGAATAATCATGAAGTTCAGTGCCGATTTCTCCCCAGTTTCTTAAATCGATCAGTGAGATGAGGGTTAGTTGACAACAAGGTGGAAGAGACCAACGTCCGGCAGTTAAGAACTTTATGATGTGAGATGTGTGATGTGTGGATGAACTCAGTACAGAAATTGGCCCTCTTAAGAGTCCAGACCTCCCCTATGGTCTAGCAGTCAGAATTCCTGGTTGTCACCCTGGCATCTTTTAGTGAAAAGTGAAAGTGAAAGTAACAACCCTTGTCATTGCAAGGTCACAGCACAGCACACGTGAACCACAATGAAATTGGACCTCTGCATTTAACCCATGCACTCTAACACCATGCAGCAGGGTGCAGCTATTGAAAGCACCCAGGGAGCAGTGACGGGGATGGTACCTGGCTCAAGGGTACCTCAGGGCAACCTACTTGTGAGGGAATCAAACCCACAATCTTCCGATGCGGGGGCAACTCCCTAACCACTAGGCCACCGCTGCCCCGCTAAAAGATTTCACTAAAAGATTTTTAGGACTGCTTAAGGCTTTCATAGCAGAGTCTGGATTGCTGTTGGATTGAACAAGCACCTCAATCTTTTAGTTAGGCCCACGAGTCTGCATCTGGCTATTTTGCACCAGTTAATAAAACTACAGATGCATTTCCGAAAGAAAATGCAACGTGGGGTTCTGTGCAGCAGCAGTACTAGTTGGTCACTGATGATAACAGTCAAAATCAGACTCACATACTCACATAACTTTTATCCACATAAGCTGCTGTTGCATGTAAACTTAACTTATTTGCCCTCTCTAAGCATTCAAAGCATGAATGCCTAAACGGTTAACTTTTAATTTTCTCCACGCAAAATAGGTTGTTCGAAAATGAACTTCCCAGGTTCGAATCCTGGTATAGGAAGTTCATTTTGGGTTAGCGGTGGCCTAGTGGTTAGGGACTAGGCCTGCAGAAAGTTGTGGATTTGAATTCCGGTAGGTTGCCCTGAGGTAACCTTGAGCAAGGTACTGTTATCATCACTGCTTGGGCGCTTTCAATAGCTGCCCCCTGCTGCACGGTGAGTGGGTTAAATACAGAGGCCGTGTTTTGTTTGTTTCGTGGTTCAATCAGTGTTGTGACGCGTTTCATAATGACACATAGTCACTTTCACTTCCATTATAATGTTCTACAGGGCGCTTGGAATTGGAAAAGAGGCTAAATGTATTGATTTCTTAAGTATTTCAAATCGAACAACCTATTTTGCGTGGAGAAAATTAAAAGTTAACCGTTTAGGCATTCATGCTTTGAATGCTTAGAGAGGGCCAATAAGTTAAGTTTACATGCAACAGCAGCTTATGTGGATCAAAGTTATGTGAGTATGTGAGTCTGATTTTGACTGTTATCATCAGTGACCAACTAGTACTGCTGCTGCACAGAACCCCACGTTGCATTTTCTTTCAGAAATGCATCTGTAGTTTTATTAACTGGTGCAAAATAGCCAGATGCAGACTCGTGGGCCTAACTAAAAGATTGAGGTGCTTGTTCAATCCAACAGCAATCCAGACTCTGCTATGAAAGCCTTAAGCAGTCCTAAAAGATGCCAGGTAGCAAATATCAGTAATATGTCAGAGGCCATTTCTAAAAGTTTCTTAAAAGCAATTCAACATCATTTATCCCACTGGAGGCCAGAGACTAAAACTCTCACATCCAAAGAGCTGTAATGATTTCTTATGTTAGGCTCCCTCTCTGTACTTTTGAAGGACAATATTTGGCGGATTCAGAATGACAGGAAAAAGACAGGAAATGACATTCAATATACATGAACGTCTCAACCATTTATTTTTCACAAACTGAGAGCAAGAAGGGCAAACGATAAGAGAAAAATTGCTCTGACCATTGGAGGATGTAAGGCTCTGACCTCATGAAAAGGCTCAAAGTCACATCGAAGTTGTTGAGCTACAAAGTATTTCAGGGCAATTTAAGCGAAGCCAAAATAGGTAGAACCTTCATGATAAACTTGAGCTGCTGCTGCTGAATTAGCTGGACTAGTGTGAAGTTGAAAAAGTGAAAGTGAAAAGCCTTGTCATTGCGAGGTCACAGCACAGCGAACCACAACGAAATTGGACCTCTGCATTTAACCCATGCAGCAGTGGGCAGCTATTGAAAGCACCCGGGGGCAGTGACGGGGACGGTACCTTGCTCAAGGGTACCTCAGGGCAACCTACTGGTGAGGGAACCAAACCCACACTCTTCCTGCATCAAACCAACCACCTGCATGTCCTCTCTCACCACGTCCATAAACCTCCTCTTTGGTTTTCCTCTTCCTCTTTCCTGGCAGCTCCATCTTCAACATCCTCCTCCCAGTATAATCCTCAATTAAACCAATAATTGTTATAATGGTTTATTCTAAGAAGTGTGCAGTGTTGTCATGCTCCGGGAGGAAACTGATAAAAGGAGCCTTCAGAGCAGAAAAGAGTCTTTCTAAATGTTGGTGTCAACGACCATAGCAGACATGTATCGGTTTAGCCTTCTAAACACGACCCTGCAGTGAAGACTTGTGTTCATGGCTTCTGATAACTAACATCCACAACACTGCCACTGTTTTTGCACAATTATTTCAAGAATTCATGACAAGAAGACATGCTAATAGAAGACATTTCATAACACAGTCAAAGGTCAAGGCGTGTAAGAATCGGTGAAGTGTGAAAGTATGATACCTCGCTTGACATGCTGAGATCCTGCAAACAAAGAAAGAAGACAGCTCTGTTTGAAGGCGAGAGACACAGAAAGGGGTTCGGTTACTGTAATAAAGTCTTGACTGTCTACAAGGTCCAGGCAGGATAAAAATGTCTGCAGCAGACATTTTTCTCTTTCTCCATAAAACCTGAATGTCCTTTAGATGAATGTGTTCAGTCCTATTTAATAGGCTAGACCCCGTCCCCCCCTCTCAGAGACAAAGGGTAATTAATCAAGAGTGCAACCCATTAAGGCTATTTAAAATGTCCAAGCCAAAACATCCACAAATGAATAGGTGCAGATCTGAGGAAATAAAATCCATTTATCTCCTGGCAGACTGAACCGATATTCTTGAAGTGGCAATCGCATCGAGGGAAACAAATAACGGCCTGCGTTTACTTTGCCTTCCATTGTGTATGAGATTGTGGAGAAGCTGTGAAACACTTTACTATTTGAGCTGAAAGGAATTACGGCCAGATCCAGCTAAATATTGCCGTTTAAATCTCAGAGATCCGACAAATCCAAAATAAAACCAAAAACTTCACCGCCCGTCCTGCTGCGAGGGAGAGAGTGTGTCTGTGCAGCTACAGGTGAATAATAGTCAGCCCTATCCAGTAGTCCCAGTAGTAATGCGAGGGGGACATCAGCATTTCTGCACAGCTCAGCAATGTCCTACTGTGGACAGTTCAAGCCTCGGGTCTTTCTCAGCAATGTCCAGCCTTTGAAAATATTTGGTCTGAAATAATGTAAAAACCAGGTATACCATCCTCCAACTGTTCGGATTTGAAGAGCACAATAAACTAAAAAACCACTTTAGACCTTTTTTAAATTAGTTTTCATTTCCACCATTAATTTATATTAAAGAGGTGCAAAAGACTTTCAGTCTCACTTATTTTCATAGCTGCTTGTCCTAATTAGGGTCATGGGGGTGTTGGGGCCTATCCCAGCTCTCACAGGATGAAAGCAACCAGGGACAGACCACCAGGCCCTCAGAGGGCAGAAGCACAGATAAACACACTCACACCTACAGCCAATTTAGCATCTCCGATCCACCTGACTCCGTCTTTGGACGGTGGGAGGAGAATGAAGCCCCTCGAGGAAACACGAGAATATGGGGAGAAGAGGCAAACTCCACACAAAAAGGACCCAGACTGTCCCACCTGAGAATCAAACCCAGAACCTTCATGAGTTTATTATTCAGTGTTCTCCTGATGGTGGACTCATGAACATTCGCAATAGACCAATATGATTTCGCCCCCCTTTTGTTGCTTAGAAGTTACCCAGAGTGCATTTGTGACCTCCTCTTTGTTGATCTGTCACTCCAAGGGAGGTAAATAATGGTCTTGGTGTACCTTCATTAGTCTGTGTGACTGTAGTCTAGTACAGTTGGTGTAGCTATTTTCAGACCGATGAGCATCAACGACAAGGACAGTCACTTTCACTTTCACTTCACTCAAAAATCTGCTTTTTCATGCCATGATATACTTCCACAGACACATGTTTCAAAGATCATATATTGATCAATCCCTCTTCTGTAAATAAAACACACAGGACTGTGATGCCATTCATTGATTTTCACTAATCAGAATAAAGTCAGTAAAACAAGCAGAACAAGTGCGATTATCTGAGTAAACACATCTAAAGTCTGTATTTAAGGAGTGTGAGAGCTTAAGAAATGAACAAGACTGATGTCATTTTATATTTCAAAGCAATATATTTCAGTTTTAATGAAAATAAATGGCTTTACGGTGCAGCATGCAAAGTATTTACACAGGAACTGGACACACTATGGGACACAATGCATTTTTCTCATTGAAAAGTACTGTTTTTTTGTTAAAAATACACCATAGCTGAACAAATATGCTTATATTCAGGAATCCAAACCTCACCCACCCATCTGAAAGACGAATGGAGCAGACTGTCATGCTCTTTCTGCACCATTCAACTTCCTGTTAAAATAATGAGCAGCGAGAATAAAACATGGACATTTAATTACTTCAGTAAAAAATGGTGCCCAACACTGCAAGAATGCTCCCTATAGTCCATCATCTGCCAATAAGCAACTGGAACGGATTTGGAACATTCTCAGTGCATGTTGCATGTTGAAACTTTACGAGAAAAAATATTGTTCAAAATGGAACTGAATGGATATGTGCAAAAATATACATACCCATCTCCAAAACAGTGAACTTTTAAAGTGCATTCATTGCTGCCCACAAAGAGCTATTCTGCTTAAAATGATTAACAAAGGAGGAGGATTTAGTTCGTTTTTTAATCAATACATGGGGTTAAGGTCATGATGACCAATGCTCAGAGTTGGCTTAAGGGGTCTAAAGTCCCCCAGCTTTGGGCTATTCAGCAGTGAGAGTGTGGGAGCTAATAAGTACTTGATTTAGCTGATGTTGAGACTGAGGTCAGTCATCTCCATCACGTAATAACATCTAGTTTAAGCTCAGAATATGACACTCTTTTCCTGGGGAAATGTTGGATGAGCAGGTACCTACAAAGGTGGGCTACCTAAAGTGAGCATTTTGCACAGCTCGTTTTAGCCTGGGGGGGGGGTATGAGATGTACAAGACAGTCAGGAATGTGCACAGTTAACAATTAAATCAATCGCCTGTGCTCTGCTGCTTCGACATATGGGGGCTGGGGAATGAAATCTTGCTTGACTGCTGATTGAATTTTACAGTCCAGGCTTTTGGAAAAGATGTGAATTGTAATTACCTCAATGCTGGAGCAAGCTGAGCGTAAAAGAGCAGTGGGAAAGGGAATGAGAATAAATGGCAGTGCCTTTCTGTGGTTCTTCATATTTCATACTGTTCTGCAGTGGGATAATAGGTGGCAGGGAGGGAGGGGGGTGTTAAACAGTGGATGTAAAGAAGTGATCCAGGATTTGTTCACACACATAATAAGTTCCTCTTTATTTTAAGTCAGTGCCCTAAAATCTGGAGTTTATTAAACTTCTACAGAAT
Organism: Hepsetus odoe; assembly: GCA_017165825.1. NCBI lineage: Eukaryota > Metazoa > Chordata > Actinopteri > Characiformes > Hepsetidae > Hepsetus > Hepsetus odoe. The sequence continues at coordinate 4,638,053 of CM029376.1, forward strand.
AATAACCCTTGTCTCTCCTGGAATTACTGTATAGTTTTTAATGCATTTAAGGACAAATGTATGTATTTGAATGTGTTAATTGAGAAATGGATTATTTTTGTTTTAAGGCTGCTTATTTTGCCTAATAAGCTTGATTGTCTTCATACTTTCTGGGGTTAAAAATGATGACTTGTTTATTTACATCCCACTTTCTCTTGACAATCATTTAACAGGCAGATTTCCTGACATCATCCTTTACCACTCACTGTTCTAACTCAGAAATCGTTGTTCTTTCATTGACTGAAAGCCATCCTGGCCCAGGTGCATTTAAGCAGGCAAGCCATGATTCTACCACCATCATGTTTCACAGATAAAATTAGGTTCTCGTGCTAGAATGCTTTCTTTTCCATAACACCTCTTATTTAAATCAAAGAAATCTGTTGTGGTTTCATCTTTCCACTAAACATTTTTTTTCTAGCAGCCTTCAGACTTGCTGTGATATTTCACATACTGTAAAGGGGTAGAATTATTCTTCTTGAAGACCAGTGATTTTCTCTCCGCAAACCTGCAAATCAGTTTTGTGCTGATGGCTGATGGTGTGGACCTGTGGACATTCCCATTAACTTGGGAATGAGAGCCCTTTAGTTGCCTAGTTACTCTGGGTTCCTTTGTGGTTTTGCAGACTATTACATGCCCTACTCTTGGAGTGATGCTTCTCGGTCAACCTGGGGTGGAAAGCAACGCTCTTGAACGTTTTTAGTTTCTACACAACCTGACTGACTGTTGACTGGCAAAGTCTAAACTTTTCAGATTTGGATTTTTAGCCTTTTCCAGTCACAGGAACTTCCACAAATGTGTTTTGAATCCTTTTAGATGAAAACACCCTTCAAATTTAACTAAGAGTCCTACATATTCATATAGCGGTGGCCTAGTGGTGAGGGAGTTGCCCCAGCATCGGAAGATTGTGGGTTCGATTCCTTCACCAGTAGGTTGCCCTGAGGTACCCTTGAGCAAGGTACCATCCCCATCACTGCTTCCCAGGTGCTTTCAATAGCTGCACGGTGTATGCATGGGTTAAATGCAGAGGTCCAATTTTACTCTGGTTCACTGTGTGCTGTGCTGTGCTGTAACTTTCCAATGACAAGGGTTGTCACTTTCACTTTTCACTTTCACTTTTGTCAGACACTGACCTGTAATTTTAGATAGTTCTTTTCTAACGAGTGGCCAAAAATTTAGAAATGTAGTTTGTCTCTTTTAGATTTACACAATATATGTTAATATAACTGCGATGGGCTGGCGACCTGTCCAGGGTGCGTCCCCTGTCCTCGCCCTGTGTGCGCTGGGTTGGACGCCAGCACTCCCCTGCGACCCCGTTTGGGACAAGCAGCAGATAATGGATGGATGGATGTTAATATAAAAGCTTTTTTATATAACAAGACATGCCCACATGGGTGCTAATGCCCAAGAAATCTTGTTTTAATTACAGAATATGGAAATTAAGTTTTAGCTTATAGGCTTTACAAATCAGGACGTCTCTGGCACAGTGAAAGGAAAATGATGCCTTATTGTTTTAACAGTGCAGAATCGAATCACTCTACACTGTCTGCTAGTAACCAAATTCAGATTCTTTGTCCTCCACCATCTTTATCCGCTGATTACATGCTTGTTTGACACAATGACCAAAGAGATGACAATCTAGTTAACGCAGACCATTTACATGCAGTTTAGCTCTTAAATTGCTTTGACGCTGATTCGCTTCGGACCAAATGTATTTGCCTGATTTACATGTCTTATTTCAATTCAAAGTGAATAATAAAAGTGAATAATAAAAGTCAGACATTCATTCACCCTGGTGCATAAGAATAACTAGCCCATACAGGATGAAATGAAAGTGATGTTGACATCTGAAGCGCAAAAGCATTATTAGCCAGGCCTCGCTGATTCTTTATCATGATTTCGATCTAAAACAAATTAGCATGCAGATGCTGTACTGCCGCCAATGATGTGAGGCACTTAACAGTGGGAGCAATTAATGAGAGTTTATCTCAAATGAGTTACAGTGCAGTGGAGAAATCAAACTTAAAAATGATAGATGGTGCATGCAGATACCAAATTAAACACTCGACATCAAGTCCTTTGAGTGACAAGCTCACTAATTGCTGTTTGTCACTGTTTGCATGAACAGCTCTCTGGACCAATCGCACAAAGTGCAACACCTGAATGTTTTTTGCTGATTTAAAGTGATCTTCGAACAGGCCGTCACTGAAGCTATGAGTCTGCAGAATGTGGAAAACGTTTGTCTTGTGAGAAGTGTCTCAAGTCAGCTCAAATGAGAGAGCTAGAGCAAGGGAAGAAGAGAGAAATTTATATCGTCTTCTTATCTCTTTGAGGAATTCGGCCAAGCTCCCCGCTGAGACTCCACAAATTCAAATAATTTCCTAATTAGCTGAAAGGAGATAGCAGTCCAAACACTCAAAAAAATTAATGAAATAAATAATGCAAACTTCTTTATACTGGAGATAAAATAAAGAGCAGAAATGGACAACTTGAACTCTTATCAATCAATTTTTCTTGATAGCTGTCATTTCAAAACTGCCGTTCTTACATTATGTGAATAATATTTCATGATAGACAGAACAATAGATCTGGTCTAACACGGTCTACATGAAATAAAACACTCATATCTTCTTAATTATGGGGCCAACATGATTGTGGAAAATTGGTTTTGTGCAGAGAAAAGACAAGGAGTGTGTTGGGAGAAGAATGGAGAGAACGGAGCTACAAGGCAAGAGGAGACGAAGAAGGACAGAGAGGTTTATGATGTAAAGCTTGCATTTAACACATTTACCAGACACTCTTGTCCAGCACCACTGCACAACTACAGGGACAGTCCCCGTGGAGAAACTTGGGGTGAAGGGTTTTGCTCAAGAACCCAGTGATGGTGGAGCTAGAAGTGGGTTTTGAACCATGGAAGATGCAGAAGACAGGAAGAAAAGGAAATGGATGATCTGCTGCTGCTATCCCTAACGGGGACTGAAGAAGGAGATATGATTGGGGGGAAAATCCAGATTTATTTGAAATAAATGTGATAAATGAACTGGAAAAATCTTCAGGGCACTGCAATGTTCATTCCCTGGTGATGCCATAGTCATCCATGGCCAGGAAATCACGCATAATTGGTTTTGCTCCCTCTGCGATGGCTCACTCACCTCCCCATCACTCGCGAGACTAGCCAATGCAGATGTCTTTTAGCTCATGTCAGGGTTCTTCCTAAGAGTTTAGTGTGGAAATCTGCGATGCACAGGCACCCAAGCAATTGGGTAGAATTGGCCAAGATATTACACACTGCTGTTTGAGGCACACAAACTGGAATAACAGGAAGTTTGTAAAGAAGCCATGTAACAGGTAATACATTAATATGTATATAAATCATCACGAGGTTCAAAAACAGACCATGGGCGGAAAAAAAGAAGTTTTAACACCCTTAGATCTTTTTTGTCAGTATTTCCTCTAAAATTAGCCTATTAACACATTTTGTAACAAAGGTGGCACCAAGCACCCGGCTAAACTGGGCCAAAGTGTCTATAATTGCGTTGGTGATATAAACCAGAAACCGGGACAAATAAAGTGTAATGTGTTTATTTGTGGACATTTGTTAATGACGAAAAAAATCACTCTGAGCATGTGCCGCTGTTTGCTAATTCTGGCTTTCGCTTATTATCCTTGCATCTGGAGACTTGGCTGCACTGAAAATGTGCAACCCCCCCTCCTGCACACACACACACACACACACATGCACACACACTCCAGGTGTTAGGGACATCAGCTGGGCAGGTGCATGTTAAGCATGCAGTGGCCATGCCAATGAAATGATTCCAGAGTTATTACCTGCTCTTATTAGCTCTTTTCTAATGGAATCAGGACCACAACTAAGCACTGCAGTGCAGCGCGGGAGAATGAGGATTACTGAAATTACATGTCAAAGAGCCATAATTTGTTGAGTTTTCCGCAGTGAAGAAAACGGTCGAATACAAAATCGCATGACCGAGCCCCTACGCACCAGCACAATCAGTCATGTATTAAGTCATCCGTGCTTCACTGTTTTTCTTTCATTATCCACTGAAGGTCCCTTGCTTGTGCTGGCATTAGACTGGGCCTGCATCCCCTCGGTAGCTTCAGTTAAGGGCTGACAAATTGACTCAAGTCTCTTGTGCGCTCTCTAAATATCCGACATGATGAATTGTATCATTCCCGCTGCATCAGTCTAAATGAAAAGAAGCTTTAATTCTGTTGAAGCCTAAAAAAATGGCTCTTCAAGAGACTCTACTAGACACATAGTGTTAGGCTGGACAAGCTTCTGGGATCTTGCAGTCTCACATATATATATATGTTTTTTGTTTACTTTTAATGTAGTATTCATTTCTTGATGTATTCATCTTCAATAATACGATACTGTGCAAAAGTCTTGAGCCCCTTTCATTGCCTTACATGTTGATGGAGAATCAGCTTGGTGCAAAAAAGTACTATAGCTTGTTTGCCTACTACTTTGGGGTACAACGTGCATAAAATTACAAAGTTCTAGATAAATTATTCCAATCCCTCAGCATTCAGCATCAGCAGTGAACTAATCACTGTCCTGATCATCTGGAATCATCTGCACCTGTTTCTTCGTCATGCATTAAGCTAGACACATTGTTCTGCTTGAATGATTCATATGTAGATCACTGTGTGGCTTAAGAAGTAAAGAACAAAAATATGAAGAGAGTCTGGCTTGTAGGAATCAAAATATGAAGAAAAGAGGGGTGGCTCTAGACCTTTGCACAATGCTGTATATTCAATGCTGTATGGATTCAAATCTGCGATTTCAGAAAAAAAAAATGTGGAGTGTTGTCAAACTGGAAGAAGGTTCTATTTGAACATCTCATTTATAAGGATGTACCATCCACTGAAAGGTACTCAGG
>CM029376.1:4647992-4650492 GCA_017165825.1 Hepsetus odoe
TTGAGGGGTCGATCATCTATTTTCATGCACTTATATTATTGCATTTGGCTCCTTTCAGGGACTCATTTGCAGGCTATACAGAACCCATTGCCTGATTTCATCACCCAGCAAGTTTCTTTAATAATAAGCATCAGCCTCAGCTCTCATTCTGTACCCTGCAATTCACTGTCTGGGTTACAAAGGAGAATTTGACAGCTTAAGGATCTGCAGTCACAACTGGAGGTAAACTTCATTAACACCACAGCACTGGGAAATAGTAACCAAGCAACAAATCGAGCGACCGAAAGTGCAGTGTATCATCATCAGCATTGGTTAAATAATTGTGTTTTGAAAGATAAAATGAATGCAATATGATCATTTTGCACCGCTCTTGTCTGGTGCAACATGAGTGAATGACATAACCAATGGATTTGATTTGTATACGCGATGCTTAGAGGTGAAGGATGTATGTTGGAGTCAATTACTTTAATACAAATAAAATAAAAGCCAAGAAAATGAACTGAACAAGAGACAACAGTGGCAAAGACACAGTGAAGACAGTGAAGAAGAAGACAATTAGCACCCTGGGAATTAAAATAAGGACGCAAACAGGAAAACAGGATAATAATAAAAGTAAAAATTCTAATTTAAAGTGCAGCTGAAAGTAATGAAACAGCTGAAACAAAGTGTTCGCTGACAAATCAGATCTCCAAAATTACCGACACGACCTGCCGAAATGTTTCCGTTGTCTGTTAAGAAGTGGGTTAGAGAGACATTCTTACTGTGCGATCCTCAAATGTAATGGTGCCAAATAAAAGACAAAAGTATATAAATATATTTGACATTTAGATGGATTCAGTTCATTCAGACTATAGCCTGTCCTCTTCTGCATTGTGCATAGCAGCAGATGGGCACAGGTCAAAAACTGTACACATGCAACCTAATATGGCCATTGAGTGCACATGCAATTTAGCAATTCTTAAAAAAACCTGGAAAGACAGCGTGGGAAGGATAGAGCACGAAATGTGTTACATTTTAGAATTGCAAGGAAGAGAAAATTGACATACGCTTCCAGAAAATGCCACTGATTACAGCGAGCAGGTAATCTGCAATGATCTGCCATCAGACTGGGAGATTTTATCTCCCGGACGGGAAGGTCAGCGTGTCATTCATGTGTCATCCTGCACTTTCTTTCTCTTCCGGCCTGCCATTCTCACCTTACTCCTCTTCCCATTGTTTTCTCCAGCGAGCCGGTTTGGCTGGCAGGCTGAAAGGTAAAGGCTCATCAATGTTATCAGCCGGAGACAGACAGTGGCAGAGCGGAAGACTATAGGAGATGCCTGAGCTTTGCTAACTGCTCAATTTCCCCAGCACAGCCACACGTGTCTAAATTCAGTAAACGGCCATTCAGTCATTCGGGTCGTGCGGATCTACTCGTGTGTCTGGAATGGCTGACTTCACTTTTGCCAAGAGTGTACACAAAGCAGCATCAAGAGCTCCGATTCCTCCATTTCTTCATGCAATACATAACGAAGGCTTCACAATGACCTTTAAGAGGACTGACATGGTCTTCGTTGGATTGATCACGTTCACGTCGACGAGCACTTCCTCCAAGCGCGTTTCCGATTTTCAGAAGTGCTTTCAGAGTATTTTCTATACTCGAGCGGTTGTTGTAGGAAAACCTTTCCACAAAAACTTGTCTGGAGAGAGGGAATCTGTACTGTTTTGACTGATTACACTGGAATTTCAATATTAATGTTCATTTTTGGGGAAACTCAACTCATCTGTGCATTTTAAATGAAAAAGCTAAAAATATGACTAAAAGAAGACTTCTTTTGATGGCAGAGATAAACAACAGGATGAAACCTGTTCTTTTGAAGCTTTATACACTGATATCTCATCCCATCACCAGGCCGAGCTTCAAAAAAGGAGCCTTGCGTGAAGCATACCACCTGCATGGTTTCAATTTCTTGGCAGGCAGAGCTTTATCTCAGTGAAGAAGAAGAAGAAGGAGGAGAAGAAGAAAGCTAAGTGCTCGCAGCATAGCATACAGACACGCTCTTCAAAAAGAAGCATTTTAAAAGATTTTTGATGAATTTGCATGGATATACATTTCTGGGAACTGTCTTAACTGATATAGAACCTTTCAATTTTGGGGAGGTTCTTCACCAGTAACCTTCTTTAGAGGAGCATGAACTGGAATTAAAATGAGAAACCTTTATTGTCAGTGTTCTGCGTTGAAATTGCAAAGCAGCTGCGCCTTCAAATATAACAAAGAACAGACATAAGAGTCACAAAAACTGAGAAAAGTAGTTTTTCAAAAAAGATTTGTGTCACAGTGATCTGTCAGCGGCGTGATTATTGTACCCGGAGTTAGCAATAAATTAAGGTTCTGCACATTGAATATGCAATCGAAACACATCTGTAATGAACACACACACCAGAAGCACTGTGCTGCAATGACTACCAGGGAGCAGTGATGGGGACGGTACCTTGCTGACCCTCCAATCATAGGAGCAAG